>PVHP010031946.1:0-20656 GCA_004024765.1 Zapus hudsonius | reverse complement strand
TGATCTTAACAGAGAATTCACGGAGGAGGAAACACAAATGGCCTTGACTCATTTAAGAAAGTGCTCAGCATCCTTAAGCATCAGGGAAATGCAAATCAAAACCACAATGAGATATCACCTCACCCCTGTCAGAATGGCAATCATAAAGAAAACCAACAACAATCGTTGTTGGCGAGGATGCGGGGAAAAAGGAACCCTCTTTAATCTTATAAATGAAATATTGTTGACCTCCTAAAAGTCTGTCAAAAACACTTCCAATGATTTTTTTTAAATCATGGGATTTGACCTATACAATAAAATAAATCAGGACAGTTAATTGCTAGAATTATAAACAACTTAGTGAGAGCTCATTATTACGCTTTGGGTGTCCTTTTAAAAAGTAAGTAGAGCTGGAGAGATGGCTCAGCGGTTAAGGCACTTGCCTCCAGTGCCTAAGGCCCCCGGTTCAATTCCCCAGGACCCACATAAGCCAGACCCACAAGGTGGTGGCCCTGGTGCATTCTCTCTCTCTCTCTCTCTCTCTCTCTCTCTCTCTCTCTCTCTCTCTCTCTCTCTTTCTCTCTCTCTCTCTCTGCTTGAAAATGAATAAATAAGATATTTTTTAAAAAAGTAATTAGAAGATATTAGGTTCTGTTTCATTTTAGTTATGGAGAGGGCAGATAATGTGCTAGCTAATTAGGAAGGGGTTTGATTAAAAAGCCATCAAGGCTGGGATGATCGTGGAAAGTGGGGTTTGAGCTGGAGGGAAGGATTGGGAAAGGAGATTTTACATTTCTAAAAGCCAAGAAATGAGCCTGGGGGGCAAGATGGCCAGCCACCCTCAAGTGGAAGCAAACCTGTCACCAGGAGGGGAGAGCGGCAGATCCGATGGCACCAGCTCCCAGGGTTCTTCAAAGACACATCTGACTGTGCCGGGATGTGACTATCTTTGAAGGTTTTGACCAGAAATAAAACTTAATCAAATTCATGGGAAGTTCATTTGTTTTCACACACTAGTGAATTCTATTTCTATTTTCAAAATCCTGGTGACAGATGATCACATATTCAGATACACACCATCTCTGCTGTTTAAAACAGTCCTACCTTACTGGACTTTATGCAATCCCTTTCCTGAGGATGCCTCGCTCATGAACTTTCTAATTTGCTCTCTCCTGGCCAGTGTGTAACAAGGGACAGGTATTAGTTTGTTAAAGAAGGACTCAGCCAGCAAAGTGGATAAGCGGGTGAAGTCTAGGAGCCTTAGTCAATATATGGTCTGGATCTCAAAACCAGAACAAGTAAACTGTCTGGAGTTAGAAATATCAGACCCAATCACTTAAGCTAATAATCTCCATGACTTAAATGGTTCATAGTCCAGAAACCATTTCTGAAGTCCAAAACATCTTCTTCATTCTAAGACCGGAACCCCAGGAGATGATTCTCAGCATTAATTTTCTTTCTTTTTTTAAAAAAATATTTTATTTATTCATTTTCAAGCAAAGAGATACAGAGAGGAGAGAGAGAGAGAGAGAGAGAGAGAGAGAGAGAGAGAGAGAGAGAGAGAGAGAGAGAGAGAGAAAGGGAACACCAGGGCCACCACCTTGTGGGTCTGGCTTATGTGGGTCCTGGGGAATTGAATCCGGGGCCTTAGGCACTGGAGGCAAGTGCCTTAACTGCTGAGCCATCTCACCAACCCTAATTTTCTTTATTGCTGGCTCTGCCGGTGACTCTGTGGCGCGTCATCCTGACTCTTTTCCTCTTGATCCGCCCTAACTCAAGGCAGAAAATTTGGATTTGGGTTTAATGTAGCAGTGATGGAAATTGAACACAATGAGCCACTTTCGTACTCTGCAGGTAACTGGTCAGCACCCCCTTTGAGCCTTTACCCTGTTTAGAGTAAGGAGCCAGCGGGTCAACCACTCCTCCAGGCTCCTCCTTCGTAGCACGAGGGACCCCAGTTCTTCTGCCTGGCTTGGAGATCGCCACCCCCCTGTCAGCCCTGTGAGTCCTTCACAGTCGTATCTGGAAATGAATATCATCACAAGCTGGCTGTAGCCCCTACTGGTTTTGTAACTCAATATTCCTGAAGGAAACATTTTTCTTTGTAGGAAAAAAAATCCATTTAAGTTTAAGGAAATAACTCATTTTTTTGAAAAAAAAATTATTTAGGTATTTTTTTCCTCTGTGCACTGATAAGCTACCAAGCCATAAGTTTTAACTTGAAATACAAAGCTGAGTTATTGTCAAAGGAAAGTTTCTTATCACCAAGCTTAAAGGGGGTTATCTGGCCCTAGAGTCATTCGGGAGTAATTTATCCAATTAGCAATGCTGGCAGTTAATTGCTTATTTGTTGGAGTCAAAGAAAGAAAATTTGAATTCACTAGCAATTTGACTTCTTAGGAAGACAAAGAAACCATATGCATTTATTTAACTTTAATGGCATTGTTATTGCTGTATTATGAAACTTTGTACAAGCGGTTAAAGAACCATGTGGGATTCTAATAATAGCAGTGTATGGCATATCTTTGGGTACAAATACTGCTACTACAAAAGAGCTAACAATTATTGTGTGCCGTTATAATGACTAAAGTTGAATTACTATATGTCAATCAGACTAATCCCTACCAAATCTAATTAAATTGGTGGGCAGCCATTAGAGCCCATCAGAGATTTATTTGCTTTGAAAGACTCCATCACTATTCGTGTGTGTGAGTGTGTGTGTGTGTGCGCGCACACACACACACACAATATGTATACATATGGAAATCCTACAAAATAAAAATCTTACCAGTTTGACAAAATGAAATTGGACTTATACTATCTCTCACATTCCAAAGATGCTTAGCAGGACTTCCTTTTACTGAACTAAGGGATTATGGAGAATGTATTGTCCATGGATGATCCCTGCCTCTGACGATCGGGTAGACTGCATAGACCGTTTCCTTCTCTAAGTTCACATTCGTCACCTATAACATTCAGCCACTCCTGCAGTGAGCTGGGGACTTTCTTCTCAAGGCGGAGGGTGAGGCAGACAAGCTCTTGAGCAGATGATGCCAGAAGACTTAACGTCAGCAGCTGATAATGAGTGTCAGGAAGACCAGAGGACTGCATCCAACCAGGACTCAGGAGCACCTCCATACGGGCTCCGTAGGGACAGCTTCTGAGGGACAGTGATGCTTCAGCTCAGGCATAAGTGACAGGAAGGAGCATTCCTCCGATGAAAGACAGAGCAGACAGCGAGAGGGCCCTACAGTCACAGCAAACGTGCTTGATGAGGAACAGAAAGAGGGGAGTGTGGAAGACGGACAGGGACGAAGGCAAGAGGCAGTGACGTGTTCTGTGGAGCCTGAGGCTGGGCTAGACTTGAGGTTTGCTCCTAAGTGCCCGGGGTGGCCACCCGAAGGGTTGAGCAGGTTAACATTTGCTGATTTTACTTTATAAATAATTCTGGATGTGTATGTGAATTGGAGTAAGAGTCCGTAGTGGAGGCCAGAAAGTGACAAAGAAGACATGAGGCAGGGCGGAGAGAGGAGGAATGTAAGTAGAGGGCAGAATGCTAGGGATGGAGTGGTCTCATGGGCTCAGGTGAGGGGATGGAGGAGAGGAGGTATAGGAGGAGAGCTAATCAAAATTAAAGAAGTTAGCCGGGCATGGTGGCACACACCTTTGATCCCAGTACTAGGGAGGCAGAGGTAGGAGGATTGTCATGGGTTTGAAGCCATTCTGAGACTACATAGTGAATTCCTGGTCATCCTGAGCTAGATCCAGACCCTACCTTAACCCCCCCCCCCGCAAAAAAATTAAAGAAGTTATGGATAAGCCATATGGAATTTGCTAGCATATTTATTTTTAAGAATTTTAATTAAGATCCTTTCCAAAGGGGGGAAATGCTTAAATCCACATGCCCAGCAATAGGTGTTTATTTATTTTTTGGGGGAGGGTTCTGATGCACTTATAGATTACTGCTAGCTAGGAGAACTCTATACATTTCTTCGTCTAGGCTGCTATGATTAAATATTTTTAAAAAGAAGTTATTTATCTTTTCTTTGCATAGCCAGATCACCATGAACAATCTTTGAAAAATTGAAACAGGCAAAGCAAGTTTGTTAAAAGTTCCTTCTGTGGGCTGGAGAGATGGCTCAGTGGTTGAGGTGCTAGTCTCCAGTGCCTAAAGTCCCCGGTTCGGGTCCCCAGTTCCCACATAGGCCAGACCCATAGGGTGGTGGCCTTGGTGCGCTCTCTCTCTCTCTCTCTCTCTCTCTCTCTCTCTCTCTCTTCTGTATCTCTCTGCTTGAAAATGAATAAATAAAATAAAAAGTTCCTTCTGGGGCTGGGGTGATGGCTCAGTGGGTAAGAATACCTGCCCTGAAAGCAGAGGGAATGAGAGAACCTGGGTTCAATCCCCTAGCACCCATATAAAAGCCATGTGTGGCCCCAAACATCTGTACTCTCAATCCTGTCTGGGGGGAGTCAGAGATGGGAGAGTCACTGGGGCTCACTGGTCGGCCAGTCCCATCAAAACTGGCATCACAAGGTTCAGTGAAAGACTCTGTCCTAAGGAAACACTGCGAAAGAGGACATACAATGTCCTCATCGCCTCTGTATGTATGTGCATTGCACACACAGGTACATATACACCACACATGCACACACACATGCACACACAGGTACATATACATCACCACGGACACACACATGCACACACACAGGTACATACACACACATGTGCTCATGCAAGAACAAATTTCCTTCTGTTTATAACGGTCTATAATCTTCTGTTAATGGATAAACCACCACTGAGTTTTTGTCATGTATATGAGTGTGTGGTGTGCATGTTCGTATTCATGCTCATATATGTGTGGGCACACAGGTATACTGGTACCCGTGCACATGCAGGTGGAGACTAGACAGCTAGACATCCATATCCATGCTGGGTGTCTTCTTCACTTGCTTTCTTTCTTCCTTTTCTTTCTTTTTTTTCAAGGTAGGGTCTCACTCTAACCCAGGCTGGCCTCGAACTCACAACGATCCTCCTGCCTCCAGCTCCGAGTGCTGGGATTAAAGGTGTGCTCCACCATGCTGGGCCTCCATCTTGCTTTTAAAGCCAGCATCTGTCAGTAAACCTGGGGCTAACCAATTGCTAAGCTAGCCAGACAGCATGGTGTGAGAATTCCTGTTTCCACTTCCCCAGCACCGAGATTATAGGTGCACACTGGTGTACTAAGTTTTTTAAAACTAAAATAAAAACTTTATTAAAAATTTACTTTAAAAATTTACCCCCTCCTACCACCCTCCTCTGCTTCCTCCCTTCACCCCCTCACTGAACCTTGTCTTCTTTTCTACTCTTCTCTCTTCTATTTTAATGTCTTTTTTGTACCCAGTTTTAAAGGTATTTTTATCTATTGTGCATATACTGGGGAATACTGGGGCATTGAACTAAGACCGGCAGATTTTGCAAACAAGTGCCTTTAACCACGGAGCCAGCTCCCCAGCTTTGATGCATGCAGTTTTGACATCAACGCTGGGGACCTGATCCCATTTCCTCATGCTTGAGTGTCTAACAGGTTACTGACTGAGCCATCTCTTTGGTCCCAGCACTAATTTTCATGTTTGATATTGTAGTAAGGTTTCTTGGAAGGCCTACAGCACTTTACCAATGATTTCAGCATTTCTGACATGCAACCATTTTACTGTCTCTTCTGAAAACTGTCCATATTTGAAAATATCAAAAAGTCAAGTAAGATATCAGACTTTTATAATGATACCAAAATGTTTTATAGGATTTTTCGACCTTTAAAAGCATGAATGAAAAGGACTAAGAAATGGAAATGGTGCCTCAAAAAATTTTAAATGAGAGCCGGGCGTGGTGGCACACACCTTTAATCCCAGCACTCGGGAGGCAGAGGTAGGAGGATTGCCATGAGTTCAAGGCCACCCTGAGACTACAGAGTGAATTCCAGGTCAGCCTGAACTAGAGCAAGACCCTACTTCGGAAAAAAAAATTTTTTTAATTAAAAATATATAGAAGAAAATCTACCTAGAGGCAAAAGGGAAAGAAGATACCCTAACTATACTCACAACCTACTACACGTGAGCAGTGGAAAGGTTAATCATTCAATGCCATGTAGTCCTTGGAAAGCAAAGGACCAGTGATCAGGTGCCAGGACACTCTCTTGGGGCAGACTCCAAGGCAGGCTGGAATGGGGTGGGTAAAATATATCACAAGCCCACCTCAATGAGGGCACAGCCACAGCTGAAATCCAGCCAATTTTCACCATGTAGAAAATTACCACAATTGCCAAATCATCTGACTTTTTATAAAAAGAAGCTGAAAAGATAGATTTTTTAAAAATATGAAGTGTTTCTATCTTTCAAAAATTGTGTGGGCCAAATAAAATTATATCTGCCAGCTGGGTTCCATCTGTGGGATGCCAGTCTATGATCCCAGCTCAGAAAGCGAGTGTCACAATTCTTAAAGCCCCATCTAATGATTCTTTGTGTGGATAAGATGGAGGAGGGGAAGAGACACGTCCCAGAGACACCCAATTCTATACTGTAAGTTCTAGGGGGAAAGTACAGTTGCTTGTCATGAGCCTCTGGGCAAGGAGGTTGCATGAGGAAAGGAGGGAGAGTCACAGGGTGCCTATGGCTTCAAGGACCCCGTGATGAGTCTCCCTGAAACTCCACAACTAAGTTGCACAGTGCAGAGGCTGGGCACAGAGCAGAGGGAAGGCTCATGGCATATTTAATTGAGGGCTGGAGCGAAACTCCAACTGAAACTCAGTCTGCTCAGGTTCATTCTCCCTCTCCTACCTGTCCTTTAGCCAAGCAGGTGTGAGTAGATCTTCTGCAGAGATGATGCTGAGCCAAAAGGGAAGGAGCAGAGCATCTGTGCACACAACAGAGAGAGAGAGAGAGAGAGAGAGAGAGAGAGAGAGAGAGAGAGAGAGAGAGAGAGAGAGAGAGAGAGCAAGCCAGCAGACATGCACCGTGGCTCCTGTAAGCAGAGAAGTGAGTAGGCGCAAAGCAGAACGCACATTATCTTAGGGAGGAAATCCTCCCCATGGCCTTAAAGAATTCACACATTGTCCCAAAGATACAAAAACTGTAGTCAACAACAACAGCACAAAATAATTGGCTACTGCTTGTACAATTCCTAACCTCCCAGCACATGGACTGTTCCGGCAATCCCACTGAGGAGGGCCGTCCGAGGTTCAGGGTGGCAGGGGGGATGGAAATAAGGGTGCCAACGTAAGGCTTGTTCATAGAGTGTTTCTAATTATTAACAATAAAAATTAATTAATTGAAAAAAGCTTGAAGAAGAAACAGAAAACATCCAAGAAAGAGATAACAGGAAAGATATGGGGAGATATATTTATATAAAGTTGTATATAACTTTATCTTTTTGTACAAATCAATAAGTCAGAGGAATGCCTCCCAGCTGCAGGGCTCTTACTTTCAGCTTGAACTTGCATTGTTCCCATGGAAACTACCTACCTTTCAAACTCACCAAACCTCAGTCCATGGACCACTTCATTCCCAGCCATCTCTCTGTTTTATTTTCCACCTTAGGCAGCTTGGTCTGTAGGCTGTTTCAACCATGCCATCTCTTGGGGACTCTGCTGACATTTCTGGCGCTATGCACATTGTGCTCGCCCACTTTCTTGGTCACATTATCAGCCCACTGATATGAAGGCATTAGTGGACACAACAATGAATGTTGGTGCTCAGCCAGCTGCCTTCTTTGTCCATCCAGGACCCCAGGACATGGAATGGAACCTCCCATATTTAGGGTGGGTCTTCTGATCTCAAGTAATCTAATCTAGAAAACCCCTACCAGACATGCCAAGATTTTTTTCCCACTTTTTTTTTATAATTTTTTATTGTCCATAATGAGTTACAACATTGAGTGGGCAAACCATGAGTTGTTATCCCCAATTCCCCGCTGCCCTCCCGTCCCCCCTCCACTGGATAACCTCCTCCATGGGTCGTCTGGATCAGTCCTTGTGACAAGGGACCATGGATAGCCTAGTATTCAGCCAGGTTCTCCTGTCCGTACCTCTGGATAATCTCCCCCACCAAGGCTCTCACAATCTTTCCGCCCCCTCTTCCACTCAGTTCCCTGAGTCATGGTGGGTGAGTATTAAGGCTGCTTTATTGTTGTGAGCTTAGGGGTCTTTGTGTCGAAAATCGTTGGTTTCTGTCTCACTGGCTTATCCTGTGTTGATTGAATGGCATTGGCTGTGGGTCCCTTGTTCATCCCGACATTCTCTGTGGGGTTCCATTTGGATCCTCCATGGTAGGACTGTGGTGGCTCCTCTCTTGCCAGAATCTCAGCTATCGGCCTACGGTTGGTTGGTAGGGTTAGATGGGCCCCAGCTCTCTCACTGCATCCTGAAAAATACAAGCACAATCTCTATCGGAGAGTGAGATCTGTGTAGGTTAACAAGTATACACAATTCTGGATTACCTAGATTCTATTTTTAGTAGCCTCCCCATCAATTGCTCCCATAGTGCATCTTGTCTTGGGAGCTCAAGAGTACGGGATCTGGTGTCTATCACCCTGAATCCCAAGTTCCAGACAAGGGGTCTCCTAAAACCTGTCAAGTTGAAAACCAGAGATGAACCATCAGAGTATCATATTTTAACTAAAATATCTCTTATTTACCAAAGCTTTCCCTTACCTCCTTAAGTCAAGTCACGTCTTTTCCTCTCCCCAAAGCTTGTGTGCTTCTCCACTGTAGTACTTTTCATTTTGTTTTTAGGAGGCCTAGAAATTTAAGCTAGGGACTTGCAGATGCTTGGCAAGCATCCCCTCCCCTGTCCCGAGCTCTCTATCCTCAGCCCTATTGTAACTTAAATGACACTTTTATGATATTTTCCTCTTCCAGGTAAGGCCCATAATATCAGAAACTAGCTTTCATACCACATACTTACTAATATGGATGTGTCCAGAGCAGTGCTGGAAAATAATAGCCATTTAAAATGACTTATCCTTGTGAAAAGAAGAGTCATGCACAAAGTGATAGATGAACCCAGAGGCAAGTGATAACTCTGACCACGGATTTGGGGCAAATTGTTATTTCAGGAGGGTTCCAGGTGGAGGTAATGAGAGGCCATCTCAGGTGGGGACTGCAGTTTATAGAAGCACAGGTACATGAAAGTACAGAATATGATAAAAGGCAGTATTGTGGGGTGCCTAGAACATGAAGTGTGCCTACAGCTGGGAAATGACTGCAATAGTGGGATACAGGGGTGGCGAGAGTTTGAATGTAAAATGTCCCCCGTAGTTCAAGTGTCTGGGATTAAGCTTCATACATAGTTCCCAGATGGTGGAGCCTTTGGGAGGTGAGTTGTTGAAGTGTATTAGTCCAGCCTGCTCTTCCTTCTCTCTGTGTGTTGTTGACGTCTGGAGATGTGAACCACTCTCAGGCTTTCTACACCGTGATGAACCCCCTGGGAACTGGAACTGTAGGGCTGAAGTAAATGCTTTCCACCCCAGAGGTGCTTGTGGCTGAGTGTTCTTCCCCCAGCAGCAACAGGAAGGTAAATGCTTGCAGGGATCAAGATGAAAAAAGAGAGCTTATGAGGCATCAAAGTCCTCAGTTGTCAAACTGAGGAGTTTAGATTTTTACCATCTCTAGGTAGAAAGTATTCTTTTCTATCAAAAGACAGCAAATCATTAAATAAATTGAAGCGGCAGAGTGGTATAATTAGAATCAACTCTTCTAAGATAACTGGTGGTAACGTGAGGCAGTGTTCAAAGGACCATTGTGGGAGGGAGGTCCTTCATCACTGGGCTCTGCAAGCGCCTGCATCGCCATGGACTGGAGGAGTGGAGCTGACTGGGAATGTGCTCAGGAGGCAGCAGATCCAGGAAAATAAAGGCATGTCGTGGAGATCTGAGAGTGAGGGGGGCTCACGACAAGTTCTTGTCCTTGGGCTACCTAATGGTTCCAGCACTCTGATGATGGTAGTTTGTGGTCTACTCTCACCAGAGCATAGAAGCTACATATCCTTTTGTTTTATTGAGAACTCAAATATATGAACATATAGTAATTTCATCAAGTTCCCATTCCTTTGTCTGTTTTGTTGTTGTTGCCTCTCCACTATCCTCCCTCGTAAAGTCCCTGCTGTTTTAGAGGAAGAATGTGGGGAGTTTGGAACTTTGGGCTAGAAAAGCCCTTAAACACTGTGAGCGGATTCCAGTGGCAATTAGGTTAGTTGTTTGAAAGGACAGACTGCTGACAGAAGTACAGACAGTGAGGGTCTGGCTTGTGAAGTTTCAGAGGGGAACTGAGCTGAGGCAGCAGGTGTTACATTATAGCATAGAAAGTGTCCTGAGAACCTGAGTGAGGTTGAATTTAGAATTTTGAGTGTTTGTTTGTGGAGGAGATTTGAAGGCGGGGCAACATTCTGTTTGTGATGTGTGGCTTCTATTAACTGCTCTCACAAAGATCTACAAAGAGAGAGAGAGAGAGAGAGAGAGAGAGAGAGAGAGAGAGAGAGAGAGAGAGAGAACAACAATAGAGAGCGGCACCATGAAGTGTGGCCAGGAAAGATGTGAGCAAGTTTAAAGTTCCAGACAAGGATATTCCAGCAGACAATGCAGCTATAACAACGCTCTCAAAAATGCCTTATGGAAGTGAACAGAATTTTCTGAAAAAAAAAAGAAATGCAAATGACTAATAAACACCTAAAAAATGTTCAACATCTTTAGCCACTGGTGAAATGTAAATTAAGCTACTGTGAGGCTCCATCTCACTTTGGTAAGAATGTCTATCATCGAAAAATCAAATGACAACAAATGCTGGTGAGGATCTGGGGAAAGAGGAGCCCTTGTCCACTGCAAGTGGCAGTGTAAACTGGTTCAGCCATAGAAAACTTGGTATGTAGGTTTCCCAAAACACTAAAAGGAGAGGTACTATGTGATCCCACTTTATGTGGCTATTCCTTCAGGTCCCTTCACTTTATAGTAAACATGCTCATCCGTGTTGATTGATGCTTTAGATTAGCTATGAAATGGAATCAACCTAGATGTCCATAAACTGATGAACGAATAACGAAGATGCGCTACATCTACACAATGGAGTTTTAGTGAAGTGTAAGGAAAAATTTAATTTGCAGGAAAATGGATGGACCTGGAAAACATCAGATTACAGGAGGTAACTCAGATCCAAAGACAGATGCCACATGTTCTCCCTCATATGCAAATTATAGCTTCAAACTTTTAGATCTGCATATGAGTTGGAGTAGGAGTCGGAAGTAGAGCCCAAGGAGCTATGAAGGGGCCATAAGGGGGGAGGATGAGGAAGGGCTGAAGGGGAGGGGTAAGTAGATATGCAAGTAGAAAGACAGATTCCTGGGAACTGAATAGATCTAAAGAGGATCAAGAGAAGGAGATGCAAGCGTGGAGGAGATATGGGGAGGTTTGACCAAAACTAAAGATGATATGAGTCAGTAATATGGAAATCTACTTTTTTTGTTAGATAATAAAATATATATACATAATTTAAGCCATAGGTTTTTGTTGGGCCCCAGCCTAACTGAGCAACCTTAGGCTAAATTTTAGAATATGCAATAAAGCCCAGTGTGGTGGCACACGCCTTTAATCCCAGCACTTGGGAGGCAGAAGTTGTAGCTGATAAGCCTTGACCCTGTTTGTTGAATTCTGTGTAGCTGATAAGCTTTGTTCCTGCTTGCTGAGTTTCGTTTTACTGGCAATAACCCTGCCTCCTGAAAATGATGTAACAAACTACCCTGCTGATTGGCTGTAAAATAATGCGCCCTAAGGAGGCGTACTTTGCTCTGCTGTACTCTGCTGATTGGCTTCCGCCAAAACGTTTGAATCTTATTGCTTGAGAGAAATAAGCTGAACAATGAAGCCTCGGGTTATAAAATGGCTTGGGTGCTCAAATAAAATGAGATTTGCCTGACATTTTTCCCGGTCGTGTGTGTCTGTCCGACCATTGCCTCACCTCTCCCCAATTGAGCCCTTTCTCCTGCTGGTGGGTGAGACTTGGGCTACCTACAGGGGGCAAGGGGTCCGTGACCCCCCCAACATGTTTTTACAGGAAAATCCTAGTACCAGGAGTAGGAAACTTCCAAGTGAGTTGTTTTGGCCAGGAAGGCTGGTGATACACAGAAAGCCCACCAGAAATAGAATACAAGACCCTATTGCTGAAGACACCACACATATCAGTTATTAGACGTGGAGGAATCAAGCAGATACTGAGCTGCAAGCCTCCTCCTTTAGCTGTCATAGTGCTGGAAAGTTCCATGCGGTGTCTTTAAAAGCAGTGAAACCAGGAGCTATACAGCCTCACCTATTTAAAATGTTTGTTTCAAGTAGCAGTTTAAGCTCTGAAGCTAATTATAAGTGTCTACAAGATTTTTAAATATAAAGTAAGTTTTCACTGAAGAAACAGCCCAGACCCTAGTCAACATCTCTTTGTTTAGGCCATTTTTTAATGAAAAATCAATCCAATAAACAACGGATCAGTTGGAAAATACCTAACATGTTGGACTTGGGAACACTGTCATCTTCTTGAATATAAAGGATCACTTCTGATGTCCCTCAAATAAACAGACAGGTAGAAGTACTTTCCCTACTTTTGAAGTGTTTCAATCCTTTGCTGTGCTGACTGTCACTTGTCTGGAATTGTGCTCAAGACTGAGAAAGGGAAGATCAATTGTCTGAGCTTTGTGCTGGGGGTAGATGCCTCCCTGCCTCCCTGCTTCTTCTGAAGCACACTCCCCAACTTCCCCCCCTTATGTCACAGGCTCTTTTTAATGGATGTTCTGTGTTGCTGTTGGCATTGCCTTCTGGTTTTCTTACTACCTAAGATATTATAAATCTTATAGTGCTGGCAGAAAAAAAGAAAAAACTTTATAAAACTATCTTTAAAAATATTTGCCTGGCGAGCTGTGGCCCATCTAACCCTATCAACCAACTGTAGGCTGATAGCTGAGATCCTGGCAAGAGATGAGTCACCAGTCATATCATGGAGGCTCCATATGGAACCCTGCAGAGAAGGACAGGATGAACAAGGGACCCACAGCCACAGCCATTCAATCAACTCAGGATACGCCAGTGAGACAGAAACCAACGATTCTCGACACAAAGACCCCTAAGCTCACAACCTTAAAGCAGCCTTAATACTCATCCACCACGACTCAGGGAACTGAGCAGAAGAGGGGGCGGAAAGATTGTAAGAGCCGTGGGGGGGGGAGACTATCCAGAGGCATGGCACCCCTCAGTAACAACACACTTGGGCCAGGAGAACCTGGCTGAGATCTAGGCTCTCCATGGTCCCCTGCCACAAGGACTGATCCAGACGATCCACGGAGGAGGATATCCAGCTGACTGGGGATGGGGAGGGGGGTCATTGGGGAACTGGGGATAACAACTCATTGTTGGCCCACTAAACAATGTAACTCATTATGAACAATAAAAAATATTTGCCTGGCTAGCCAATTTGCATATGTAACTCCCTTTTTAAAGGGGAGGAAGGAGGTCCCATGAAAGGAGTGCTCAGGAGGAAGCAAGATGGAAGAGCATCTGGTGTATAAATAAAATGATTGGATTTGAGAGATGGAATGGGGTAAAAAAATGTTTCAAAAGCAAGTAATCAGGGGGAGGGGTGCCAGTAGTGAGGGGTAAATATTGTATATTATCTCAATGAAAGGTGCCCAATTGGGGTGACAGCTCTGAAATTATAGAAACAAACTCTTGGATTTGTTTACCAAAGAGTGAAATAACTGCTTTTTAGAGCAGAGTCAAAGGAAAGAAAACCAACCTCTGGAGTTGTTTAGCCAAGGAAGCAGAGGAGCCTGAGACCTTTTGTCTGCTGCGCCTGTGCTCTGATGTGCTGAGCTGTAACTTCCACTCCCAGGCACTCACCTGTGTTTCTATTGAACAGTAACCTGTAAACCAGGTGATCACTGCGTGGGCAAAGGGCAAGGGAATCCTGACTTTGAATCATCCTGAAGCACTGGTTATAGTCGGGGACTCAGGGGGGTGGCCTGCTGGACTCCGCTGATCCAGAAAGCAGACATGAGCACACACACTCATTCTCAAATGCAATCACTAAGCTTAGAAGATCTGTGGGTCCAAATGAAACCTACGAGAAAGTGACAAGACAAACAGGAGACCAATCACCACAGCACGGCTGATAACTTAGCAAGAAAGGTCAATGGAGACAGACACCAAGGATACCCAACACAACCCAGGACAAAGATCCAGATATACTTAAGATCTCAACAATAAATCTGACCTAAAACTCACTCACTATGACTCAGAGGAACTGAGCTGAAGAGGGGGTGGAAAAAATGTAAGAGCCATGGTGGGGGAGAATAGCCAGAGACATTGCCCCCCCCCTCAGCAACAATACACAAAGGGGGAAGAAAAACTGGCTCCCTCTGGTGTAGTTCATATCCCCCTGACCTATGGACAGATCCAGTATGCACACAGAGGAAGGACCCCAGTGGGAAGGGGACAGAGAGGAGGGAAACGGGGACACCGTCACAAGACCTGCTCATACAATGTATACACTTATTCATAATAAAGATATTAAAAATGTTCCCTCAGTTCTTTTCATAGTTCATCCCCATGCCTGATTCTTACAGTTTATTCCCTCAGAAATGTCTGGTGGGATCACATAAGTGTGAGGTACACTTTAGAAATTATCAAGAATATAGGGCTTGTCAGGGGCGAAAGCCTTTGGGGGCCTTTGGAGGCCCCCCCTGGCTTAGTCTTGAACGGCACCTGACAGTCCTGCCAAGAGGGGCTTGGCTTCATGAGTTTCAGGAGGGAGTCCTGATTAGACTATTTGCACATCATGACCACAGGTTCTTACCATTAGCTCCCTGATTGGCCAGGAAGTTCTATATATACTGCCTCGTTCCCCACAATAGAGAGACACCTTCTTCAACCCACAAGCTGTGTGTGTGTGTGTATTTATATGATCACTCTCCTCCGTGGGCGGCTGGGCAGTGATAAGGGCTGGGTTTCGAGCAATGATAAAATACATAGTACATATGTACTTCAATCTCCTGTACCTAACACCCCCAAAATTTTAGCTAAAAGTTGCTAATTGTTGAAATGGATAATTCTAAATATATAAGCATTTGACAGTGTTAGAAGATGATATCTTACTTGAATTATAGCTTAGATACTTTTTGGCTTGGTTGATTGCTGGTAAAATAAATCTTTGTTATTACCTCAGAAGATATTTATGCAAATGCAAAATTTTACTTGAATTTTCCTTTCTTACTCTAAATGATATTTTTTCTCACTTTTTATTTGACTGACGACCAGTATGTTAGGAGTGCTTGCATTTCACTCTATGTGGAATTCCTAATAAGTGTCTGTAATTAAGCGGTGGTACAGAAGAGAAGGAAAATTATTTACACGTTTGGCGGCATAATTGTTTTATAAGTTCATCTATTGTGTGTGTGTGTGTGTGTGTGTGTGTGTGTGTGCGTGCGTGTGTGTGTTTAGGACATAGGATATATCTACAGTTTTATCCCTAAGGATGTTTTGCTAATTAATGAAATTATATCCTGCTGGAGCCTACTGGGAAATACATATTGAAAAGTTCATTTAGAAATAGTGCCACAATATGTTTACTGAGAATGAAAAAACAGCTCTTGTCAGTCTTTTCTGACAAGAAAAGCTTTCCTGAATGGGTTCAGTGATAGGAAACCCATGAAACACAATGAAGATTTTTTTTTTTTAAATCACATTCTTCAAAGAACTTAACTCTGGCCTTCATCCTTCACCACTGGTTCTGAAATGTGATGGTGGAGAAGAGTTGCCTCATAAAAAGGAAGTGAAATGTTTTAGAACACACGGAGGCAGAGTAGAATAATTTCAAGGTAGTGGTCCACTGACCTTAGCTGGGGGAGCCTCATGTCCCTGCCTGCATATGGCTGCAGTTAAACACTAACAAACATTGAACACCTCCATCTCCTGAGAAATAGCTTTTCTCAACCAAGAAATTGACAGATTAAATTTTGAGAGTTAATTATATATTCTCACCAAAAATTAGTCTAGCTATTTAGGACTTAAATTTAAATTTGTTATTTAGTTCCTACTAGACCGTTCCAATTAACTATATAAAGGTTGTCGTCTTTTTTTGTGGCAGATAAAACTTAATTCTAGCATCATGTTTTTCAAAAGTTGTTGGAAACAAAATACCGAATCATGAGGTTGTCGTACATTCCAAAATGAATTTATGTCTGTGTATTTTTGGTGCAGGGATATTCTTGGAGCAAGGCGAGGGTACACACTTCTGAGCTGGTTACAAATTGTTTGCCATAAATTATCACACATAATGGACTGAAAGAACCAGATGTTCTGTGTACTTGTTATTTTGGGCATCCTAAAAAATGAACTTTTGGAAAAACCATTGTTATGAATGGTATGAAAACTTGCACAATTGACCACTGAATTCATATAAATGTTGTTGTTATATTCTTTGAAATGTAAAATAGTCTACATATATCATATATCTATTATTTTTAAATAAACATTCCAGTAATTATGTAGTATTTCTGGATAGTTCCTTCATACTTGTGTCATTTTGTTGGTAGTCAATAGGTGGTTAAAAGCTTTGTACATCCTTATGCATATTACAGAATGGAAAAATGTATCCTAACTTTTCATTTAAATGGCCCCAGGAACATGCACACAAATCCTCATGACAACTGTTCTTTAAGTTTTCTCAGAACTTTGCTTCCCCTTTGGGAACAAGAAGAGAGATATATGTCACAAAACACAAGAATTTTGATCATTACATGACCTATAATGCTTTCAGGTTCAGAACCTCTGACAACGCCAGGATCAATACTTTGATGACTCTAAAAGATGCAGATCTGGACTATCAGTGTAGGAAGGAAGGAGTCGATAGTAGAAAGAATTCCAAAATGGCCTCCAAGATTCCCACCTCTGGGTGTCCACTCCCTGTAAGATTCTGTCTCACTGGGTGTGGGGAGACCTGTGATCATATTGAATCCCACTGCACAATTAGATTATATGACAGAGGCAGAGAAATTTTACAGATGTAAACAAGGTCCCTCAGAATAGTACCGTTCCTGTAATCATGCATATAGATGCACATCTTTTAGCTCTTTGAAGGAAACATCGCTGCCAAAAAAGTATACTTAACCAAGACATTTAAAAATTAAAAAAAAAATAATCCCCCCATATCTCATAGAAACCCTTGAGGAACTTTTATTTGTGGAATTAATAATGGCGCCAGAATAAAGGTGACATGGAGACAGGCTGGGAGATGACTCAGCATTAAGAGAGCTTGCCACCTAAGCATTAGGGCCTCTTAGGCCGGAGACGGCCAAGTTCAACTCCACCTAACCCACATTGAAAAGTAAGGTGTGGCCTTGCACAGCTGAACAGCGTCCTCACTGGGCAGAGACCCGAGAATCCCTGGGGATCACTGATGGGCAGCAGCTTTGAGTTAATGGAGAGAGGCCTCATCTCAAGGGAGTCCATGGATGAGAAATGAGAAGATACCAGTCCATCTCTGTTCACCACATGTACACAATCCAAATGTCACAGGCAGCACACCACCTACATATTCAGAGAGAGAGGAGAGAGAGAGAGAGAGAGAGAGAGAGAGAGAGAGTCAACACAATTGATTTGAGTAAATCAAGGGCCCATTGTTGACTGAGCCCTTGAAAGAGATTAAGCCAATTTAGAAGAAAAGGATGAGAGACATGAGAGAACATTTTCTTTCTAGCTTGGAGCCAAGCAGACAGCTGCATTGTGACCTGCCTACAAGGGCCATAGAGCAAATTACTACGGTATCAAGAAGGGGTTACAGCAGCCCCTGGCCAATAGCTGGAGAGCAGCTGGACCTCAAGCTCTGGCATGTGCAAGGACTTGAAATTTGATACCAGTTTATATTACATTGCCTCAAATGAAGTCAATGCTTTGGCCAACATTTGACTTCAGCCTTTTGATATCTAGAGCAAAAGGCCCAGCTGACCTCTGCTTGGTCTGTCTTATAGAACCCTGTGTGACCTAAGAGATGGGAGTTGTGGGGACAGATTTAAGTTTAGGACAATCTTTACAAAGGAATTAGCATACAAATACAGTACCTGAAACCCAAGCATTTTATTTCATTTCATATTTTAATTATAACAGCATGGAGTGAGACCTTAGTCCATTTTGAACTTTCAGAGTGGTGTAGGCAGTGTTCCCTGTGAGCAGAGTTCCCTATTGGCAGAGTAAAAATCACTTATGGGTAATGACATAGAGCAGATCAGAGGAGACAGGTAAAGGAAGAAATGTTACTACCAGAGAGCTACAGAGAGGCTACACCCATCAGAATCTAGCCAAAATAGCAATGTCTCATTTAACCTCTACTGATCTCACTCTCCGAGGGAGATTCTGTTTGTATTTTTCAGAAGGCAGTGAGAGAGCCAGGGATAACCCAATTCCACCAACAAGCCATGGGATGATGGCTAACATCCTGACAGGAGATGATCCACCCCTGGCCTTCACACAGGGCCCAAATGAAACAAAGTGAAGAGACAAACAGGAGACCAATCACCACAGCAAGTCAGATAACCCATGAAAGGCCAATGGAGACAGACACCAACGACACCCAACACAACCCAGGGCAAAAGTCCAGAGACACCTAAGATCTCAGCAATAAAGCAGATGCAAAACTCACCCACCATGACTCAGGGAACTGAGTGGAAGAGGGGGTGGACAGAATGTAAGAGCCATGGTGGGGGAGAATATCCAGAGACATTGCCCCCCTCAGTAACAATACACAAAGAGGGAAGAAAATAAAAACACCTAGCTACCTCTGGTGCAGTTCATAACCCCCTAACCTATGGACAGATCCAGTATGCGCCGAAGAGGGACCCTAGTGAGTAGGGGACAGAGAAGAAGGAAATGGAGGCACCATCACAAGATTTGCTCATGTAATGTATATAATTATTCAGAATGAAGATATTAATTTAAAAAAAAAGAAATTGGAGAAACCCTTACTTAAAACAACTTGACATATCCGTAGCATGTATATAGTTGAATATATGAAAAACTAGTTGATAACAACAGGCCATGATATGTTGATGCTGATTTTGGTCTTTAAAAAAAAATTAAGACAAATATTTTAAGATGCTCATGAAATTTTCATATGCTTTTCACCTTCCCTTCTTCAGCCTCATTTTAAAAACTGAGTGAGTAGCTTATGTTTCCAAATGTTCTTACATTGTAGAATTTTCTCATGCCATGAGATTTCCATATTCTATGGGCTTATTCTGTGTTGATGGAGCCCACAGAGCAGAGGTTGGCAGACGAGAGCTTCCAATGTTAGAATCGTTCCGTTGACATCATGTTGCTTTTTATCCAAGGACCGCATTGTGCAATGCAATATACAGGCGCAGAGACACAGTTGTGGAAGGATTTTTCATTTTACTTTCTAAATTAAAGATAATATTGGGAGAGTAATTTTCCTTCAGATGGGGGGATCTGCATGCGTACAGGCAATCACCAACAAGGAGAACCCTCTTCTGTCAGGGGATTTGGGATGGAGCCATGTCCTGCTAGATCACCCTTAGGGTCAAGCAGCTATAATTTTTATATTAGCCCTTTGGATGATTTACAATCTGCCCCCATCATTTTTCTCTATTACATAAATTACAAAGCTAAGGACTGAATTTTCAAGCATATCTGGATTTAGGTGGAAGTCAATCTGCTGCCCAGGGAGAAATACGGCTCAAAGGGGAATTTTTGACTTATGTGCCTTCATTGGAAAGATAGCGGGAATGAGGCAGCTGTTCTCGTGATAACCCAGTGCCAGATTCTGTGTCCTATAGATCAGCCACCACGCCAAGGCTAAGGTTAAGGAAACAACCAGAAAATTTAAGTTCTGTGTAATCTTAGTATATCCGAGCTTGAGAAGTGCTTGTAAATTTGGTATTGCAGCAAACATAGTTACTTGGCTAGCCTTGAAGTTGATCTGATCATTTCACTTTGGAAATTGGATATCGATGAGAAACTTCCTGCACTGAACTGGAAAGGTGAGACACCATAGATGTTGTGAAACCCAACTCTCTTGCCCCTCAGCAGTTTGGTAAAATTTGGTTTGTCTTGTTTATGAGACCGGATCTCGCGATAGCTCAAGGTGGCTCAAGTTAGAAGTGACCATCTT
Source organism: Zapus hudsonius (assembly GCA_004024765.1). NCBI lineage: Eukaryota > Metazoa > Chordata > Mammalia > Rodentia > Dipodidae > Zapus > Zapus hudsonius. The sequence continues at coordinate 491 of PVHP010031946.1, read as the reverse complement.
CCTGCCTCAGCTTCCTCGGTGCTAAGTCAAACATGCAACACCAAACTCAGCTTCTGCAGTCGTGGGAATCATCACTTTTAGACCACGGTCCTTCTTGGATTCCAGTGGCTCACAGACAATAATGCCACTTAAGCTTTTTCTTGTACATCAAAGTTCCTGGCACCCCTTATTTCTCTCTCCCTCCCTCTCTCTAATAAATAAGTAAATAAATAAATATTAAAAATCAACTCTAAAACCAGCACAGTTCAAATGACCCATGTGAGTTTAATCCTAGAAGAGTTCCAGTCAAAGTTGCTAAGGCCAGGATAAAGCAGAGTATATTCTCCTATATCATCTTGTCTGTAGACAAGGAGATCTTTCATGATCTTGAGTATGAACCCCTATTATCATCACGTGGCTGATATTTTTCTTTTCAATTATTGCCTTCAGCCACTGGTGCATTGTTTTGAAGTGACAATCCATTGCAGAGTATATTCCAAAAATATAATTTG
>PVHP010031945.1:0-20689 GCA_004024765.1 Zapus hudsonius | reverse complement strand
ATGGTTCCCACCTGGCTCAGGATGTGTTCTCTCATTTACATTTTAAAATGAAAAAGCAATCTCACCATTGTCATTAACAAAAATCTGAACTTTTCAGTCTGAAAATGGGCCATGATGAGTCTCATTGACTTTCTGTAATGCTGCGGCCTCTCATGGGTAAGTAGACACAGCAAGTTAACACACTCAATGCCATAGGAATCGGATAGTCATTGGAGAATAACACAATGAGCTAGCAATGTTGACCTTTTCCTAGAAATGTTCCCTTTTGTGATCCTTCTTAATTTATTATATTTGAGTGAGATGAGCATATGGTTATATCTTCTCTCCTCTTTTTCATGGGTGCTGTGTGTGTGCACCTTTTGTACGTGTGTGGATGAACAGGTGAGTGCATGTGTCTGTGTGAGTGTTTGGGCTCATATAGGTGCCTGAACGTGGAGCCCAGAAGTCCATGTAAGGTGTCCTTCTCAGTCATATCTAACTTTTATTTTAGTAAAGGGTCTCCCTCTGAACCCAGAGCTTATCAGTTTGGCTAGACTAGTGAGCCAGTAAGCCTAGGAATCTTCTTGTTCTCACCTCCCCAGAGATGGAATTATAAGTAAGCCACTATAAAGCCTGGCACTTTATGTGGTACTGGGCATTTGAACTCAGCTCGTATGCAGCAAAAAGTTTACTCATCAAGTCATCTCTCCCAGCTCTGATTAGGCATTCTTTACAATGTTTCCATGGGCTGGAGAGATGGCTTAGCAGTTAAGGCAGTTTGCCTGCAAAGCCTAAAGTCCCCAGTACTATTCCCCAGTATCCACGTAAAGCCAGATGCACGAAATCATGCGTGCATCTGGAGTTCATTTGCAGTGGCTAGTGGTGCTGTGTCACAGTTTGATCCAGGTGTCCCCCACAAACAAATGAATGTGCTCTGGGTAATTGATCCTCAGCTGATGGCAGTTTAGATTTTACAACCTCGATGAAGCTGTGTTGTTGGAGGTGGGCTTTTGGGGATTATAAACCAGCTTCCCCTTGCCAGTGTTGGGCACACCTTTCTGCAGTTGTTTCCAGTGCTGTCGTGGAGGTGATGTCCAGCCCTCTGCTCATGCCATCATTTTCCCTGCCAGGATGGAGTCTCCCCTCGAGTCTGTAAGCCAAATAAACCCATTCCTCCACAAGCCAGTTTTGTTTGGGTTCTTTCTGCGCAGCAACTAGAAAGCTGACTGCAACACCCTGGTCTGCCCATTCTCTGGCAGTCCCCCCCCACTCTCTCTCTCTGATTGCAAATAAATACTTTTTAAAAAGATTTGTAGACTGAGATTACCATAGGCATGCCCTCATCTGGTATGCTAGGATCTTGATTGAAGTTTTGTTCGTGAATCAGAGGTGATTCTAACCTCGTTCAGAACAAGTTTGTACCCATGGGCAGCATTTCCTGATCAGCTCCCATAGAAAGAGAACATAGTCTTTAGTTTCATGCTCAGAGAACTTGTCAGCTTGAGTCTTATGTTTCTACATAAACTTGATTTAAAGAAGAGCAACACACTGGGTACCTGTCAGGTGCCCAAGATTGTACAAGTATTAAGAACATGGTGTTCAAAACCGGACACTTGGCCTCAGAGTTCATCTTCTCACCTTCGATTCACTACCATGTCCTTCTGACTCACCACCTCCTGGCCATCTTCCACTGCGGAATGTTTGCATTGGAGCCAACCATTGTCCACATACCATCCAATCTCAGAGAACAAAACTGGAGACGTCTTCCATTGCCTTTCACAAAGCTCCATGTGACAACCAGAATCCTTGTAGCTCTGAAGCAAGAGAAAGATTACAAAAGTAAGAAGAAACATGGTGCTTATTATATGGTAATCCCCAGAATAAGTTTGTCATTAGGATTAATTCACTTATGTGCTGAACTATTCTTGACATATGTATATATTGTTAATGCTACTGTATAAACAATTAAAGAAAAACATAACATGAGTTAAAACAAAACAGACTGTCTTGTTTTGGGGCCGATAACTGTTGAAACTCCATGGGGAAATTCAATAGTACACAATAAGATTTTAGATCTACATGGACTACATTGGGCTTGGTAGAAGATTTACCTTTCATCATAAGCCCTTGGTTAAAACCTCTGGATGGCACAAATCAATCAGCAAGTACAAGGAAACAACATTAAGAATAAGGGTATTTATCTGAATAATTTATACTAGCTGATCTCAGAGATAAGTTCTCTCAATATGTACAATGTACCAAGTCTCCAATATGAATGGGTAAATATTTCTTGTAAACTTCTGAAGTCCTAAAATGGTATTGACAGATTTGTGGGAAAGCACAATGTGACAAAGAATCTGTTTCTTCTGTCTTCTCTTTCTGACCCACAACTTTTCTGCCAAAGGAGAATTTAGAACAAAGGACAGTGATGGGGGCTGGGGGTGCAGGTGGAGGCGGGGCTGAACCACAGGAGGTGAATTTGACTGCCTTTCTGGCTTCCTCATAGTTTCTACTACCAACTGCCTGCTTCCTCCACTCTTTCAAAACTATTTCCTGGCTCTAACAACCTCTACCCCCTCTGGACCCCATCTCCTTGTCCATAAGATCCCTCTCAATACTGATCATGTTGAACCTGGAGACTCTGGTTATGGTAATGTTTGGTGACTGGGGTTGGGATTTGTGTTCCGGACAGCCAAAAGACTTATATTCATTTACCTGTTTATTTTATTCTACTATACTGATGTAAGGATATTTGTTAGTATACATCAGGAATCACAGGCAGGCTTTTATAAGTACACTTAAAACTCAGCCTCATTTGTAAGACTCCCCACCTTCCATGAGAAAGATCATGGATTCCTGATTATAAACGATGTCTTCCAAGAGAACATTTTATAATTTGGGGAATAATTCTCAGCTTGGCAAATCATCCTTGAAATCTTTGTACCATGTTTTATTATTACCTGAGCAGGGGGTATTGAGCCTATGTTACTGTGATGGAGAAACCTCATGACCTTGTGCTTATCCTGGGATTCTGACACCAAGCAAGGGTCTCTGCAAAGAAAAACAGCACTACACTCCACAATTCAAGTTTCTTCTGCCCCTACCCCCTTGCCAGTCACCAGATAATTTGATAAACTAGGTACACAGCAAGTGAAAGGTTGGGGATTAAGTCATGGGTCTTGGCTGCTCTTAACAGCAGCTGTGATGGAAGAGGTAGCTGCTCCAGGGTGGTAATGCAAGGACCTAAGTCAGAGAGCCAAGGCGGAGTCCTGGAACGGCCCTAGCTTCATAAAGCAGCTTTTTTTCTCTCTTTTTCTCTCCTGGTGGTCAGTTTCATCATCCCTGAGATGGGAATAATTCTGCCCAGCAGCATTACATGTTACTTACCAGTTTATATTCATATAGTAAAGTACCTACCTATAAAGGGATACTTTATAAACTCTAAGGGCTCTTAAAATTATTAAGTAGAGCCAGAGAGATGCTAACTCAAATGGAATGAATCAAAAGAAACTACTTTTCTACTTAAAATGAAGAAATTCATTTGTTACTTCCTTTGTTTTGTATCTTATATTCACATAGTCTTTCGCTCTCTCTTTGTCTCCCTCCCTCCCCCTTTCCTCTCCACCACCATTCCGTCTTCAGAACATTCAAACAGAAATGGAGACACATCAGTACAAATAAAGTTTTGCGAAGGTTTAGGCACAGTTGGGGAATAACACAAATGGCTATGAGTGTCATAAAAAGCTACAGAGTAATAAAATTTCATCATGAGGATGCCAAGAAAACATCTGTTTCATAACCATTCTCGCCAGCATGAAGGGTTTGGTTGAAGCATCTTTCAGAGGACCAAAGAGAACAGCAATGGGAGAGCTCCAGGCAAGAGCAGAGAGACCTCATAGAAGAATCCAGTTCTTGGGGTAGATGAAAGAAAGCGGATCACTTCTGGAAGCCATTGCTAAGTTGAGGAATAATCATAAGCTTCAGGTGTTCAGTGGTGGGAGAGCACAGGAAATACTGAACTTGATGGAGAAGATGATGCACGACATTAGGCACAAATGGAGGGAAGAAGAGTTAGGGAAAGAATTTTTGGTAGTTAGAAAACTGTATGAAGAGTCTCTGAAGGTCCCCTGAAGACCTCAAGAGGGAGAGGGGGGTCTACACAACAGTGTCGCAAGAGAGCTATGAAAAGGTCATCACTCAAAGGTCCCTTCCATGATGAAGAACCCTTTTTCCTCCCAAACCTTATTAGACATAGAGTCAATGCACCTTATGCTAATTCTGACACCCATTTGTAAACCTACACAGCAAATAACAGCACATGGATTTTCCAGGAGGAAAATGGTTGAAGATCTCGCAGTGGGGATTCAAACATATAATCACCGAGAGCCATCATCTTCTGCACTAGAGTCTAAAAATATTTCTTCAGTCATTTAACCAATATTTGTTGAGCACCTCCTAAGAAGCAGACGGAGTGCCAGGTGCCTGGTATGGATCACAGAAGACAGCACTCTTTTCTCTACCATTCCCTGGGCTTCACTAATCAAATCTTCATTTTGGCTTCTGATATTACTGGAAGCTCCACTTAGGTCCTCTCCTCTTGAGACAGGAAGGGCTTCCCATCCCGGCAGCAAGCCTGCCACACTGACTTCAAGTGTGAATATTACTCAGTGGTCTCTTTCCAGTCAAGAAGATGGAGAGATGGCACAATGCACAGGCTGTAGAATGAGCTTATTGTTAGTGTTCTACCTTGAAGCCTCAACTTTCTCTTTGCCTCACAAACATGTCATGAGATAATATGCCTTTGAACAATGTAAATGCATTTTTTGAGCTAGGATAAGTAGCCATATCCTAAGGGAGTGTCAAAGTCAGATATGTACAACTGAGACAATCCCAGGGATGTTCAGGTACAGACGGAACTAAATAATGAAAGACAGCCATTAGCCAGGCTGACATCAAGCACTTTCCTATGTCCTAATGACGCCCTAAGTAAGGACAGAAAATGGTGATGGATATCTCTGGTCCTCCTTCCCTCATTCTGCATGCATAAGACTTATTTATTTCTAACAGTTGATCAACTATAAGCATCTATAAGATGCTAAATACCAGAAAGGAGGCACCATTAATTCTGTCTTTCAGCTGGAAAAGACCAGCTAAAGAGAAGTTATTTTATTAGTTTCTCCCACTCTCTGCCAAGTACCCACACGTGTTCTCTACACTGTGTGCTTTAAATTACTTACTGAAATGGATATTTGTCTTTACAAGAAATAATGGTTTCCTCATGTCTCTCAGTAACAGGAAAGATCTCCATCCTTGCTGGGGGAAGATTAAAGAGCGAATCAGTACTGTGGTCACTAAGAGGCTGCAGATGCCCACTCCCCAAAATCTGCGTGGACTTGGATGACCTGGCGAGATTTGAACTGCCACCTCTGGTCTGCTTGTGTGTTTGTCTAACACTTTCTTCAGCTTTATTTTTAAGTGACTCCGACAGCTCCTAACTAAGGAACAACATGCGCTGGCTAGCTGCTTGGGCCAAGGGTTTTAATGATTTAAAAATAAGCTCATATTCACTTTGGCTTTAATGTGGAAACATCTGCAAATGGGAGGAGGTCCAAATTAGGAGCACCGGGCATTTCTGTGGAAGCTGCCACTGTGTTTGCAGGCAGCTCTAGGCTCCCCTGAGGTGAACTGAGCAAGAGTCACCCAACCCCCAATTAAGGAGATGTGACAGTTATCCATTTACATATATTTAAGAAGTACACTTTCCAGGGGATGCAGACCCCCATGTCAAATTGTTCTTTATAATCCTTAGGGGTCACTGCATCGCTTAGCGCACAGTAGGTATATGGAACAAAAAAAAATATATATGGGCCAAGTTGACTTCCAAAATATGCTGATAAGTGGCTTGAGGTAAAACCACTGACAGGACCTGGTGTCCTGAGCATTGCTGTAGGTCCTGAACCAAAATTTGCTGAGTGATTGAGAGACCAAACTGTTTCTCATTCCACCCGATGCCAAGCCACCGAGAGGAGTAAACAGAGTTAACAAGAGATGAAAGGAAGGATTGCTGAGCCACAGTGAGAGGGTTAGAGAACACGAATTTGTGGCAGAGCCAATCAGCATGTTTTCCAAAATGTCTCTAACAAAAGTTGGCAGCCTGGGAGACAGAGAAAGTGAGAGCAAGAAAAAAACCAAACATAACAGGAAAAAGAAAGAAAAAACACATAAAAACAGATGGCAAAGGTCTGGGTTCCCTGGGTGGGACTTTGTGTGGGAAGTCCTGGTAGTAAATCCCTGTTTTCTTGATGGGTGAGTCTGAGTGTCCTGGCTGATGATGGCATGTCTTGAAATAATTCTCCAAAACCAGAAGCTGAACAAATGCACAGAATATCCAAAAGTTGCCATCAGCTTTATCCTGACCTCTGCCTGAACACTCCTCCATCCAGATCAGTGTGGGTTTCATCAGTTCCCTGCACGTTGCACCTCTCCTCTTCCTCGTATTCATGAGCATCACACCATTCTATGATTCAAGCCAAGAAAGTATGAAAAGGGGATCCAAAGGAATGATCCATGGATACATCCAAGGCTGTTTTTATTCTGCATGAGCCCCTTTCTCCAGAAGGACAATTAAAAATGCATTTTTATGACTGTTGATAGAAAGATAAAAATAATCCAGGCTAGATTCATTATAACCCACTCAGGTTTTTTTTTCCCCTGATTTTAAAGAATTTTCTATAGACACCTATGATTATGTACACTGGGGACCCTCTGTCCAACACCTCTCTATTTTCCCTCACCATTCTAGTCTTTGTGAACATCACCTAAGATTCTGTATAAGAGTGTGATCCTTTATGGCGGAGCTGCAGGCTTTCTGAATCAGAAGCTGGGCCTCGGGAGATTCATCCTGAAATTGTAGGCAAAATCTTTCTTCTGAAATTTCATGTTCTTTATCTTTCAAGAGGTCTATTCACAGCCCGGAAACTATCACCTCAACCACTGTTCTCCTTCTTTCATGATTCCTAAGTTCATTCTTCTATCAGTTCAATAATTTGAAAACCTTCACTGATGGCCAAAATCATACATTACAAAATTTTCTTGTCTGCATGGATTCTTATGACCCTCATTTTGATGCCTTTCTATCAAACTTCAAAACAACACTTTGGGTTCATTTCCTCTTGAGACTCCTCTTGCATAATAATCCATACTATTAAGTATATATTTATATAAAAATCAATAATAGCAGTCGGTCATGCATCAATAGCAACTGAACAAAATGGTAGAGACATTCATCATTGCTGCATTTAAGAAAGTTTTGTTACTGTTGTGATGCCTGACACTATTGTTTAAAATTAGCTTCTCAATTATTATGCGGAAAGAAGGCAGTCTGGAGTGGCGTCATTGAAAATGGCTACGACGAAGCATGATCACCTCCATATTGTGACTTCACTATTTCTCTTCATCTCCCACATTGGAATTCTGCCTTTATCGTGACCCCTGCATCCGGACATCCATGTCACTTAACTCTGCTCTTCACCCTGATTTTCAGCTTTCTGGGGTTCTCCAGATCCTAGGACTAAGTAAGGGTGGCCACTGTTAAGCTGTCCTTTCTAATATACTAGATTCTTTTTTTTTTTGCTTGTTTGCATATGTATGCGTGCAGGGTGTATACATATGTGCAATGTGTGTACATGTTCACATATGTTATGGGTGCAAGAACGTGTGCAGGTGCACATGTTTAGGTGAGCAGGTGCATCTGGAAGCCAGATATCATCAGGTGTCTTCTTCATCATTCGCTCTCCACCTTAATTTTACAGGCAGGTCCCTCACTGAGCCTAGAGCTCACAGGACTAGCTCTTAAGTCTAGGAATTTGTCTCTGCCTCCCACCACTGGTGTACTAAGTTTATACTACCGTTTGCAGCTTTGCTGTGGGTTCTGGGGATTCAAGCTCCTGTCCTCATACTTGTGTGATCACCACTTCGCCCACCCACTCCTAGATTCTTTATCAAGTCATGTGAAGCCCTCCAACACGGGTTACTCCCACTTTTGAAGATCAATTACTCCTAAGCTGGATAAATGCAGGAGAATTCTATGTCGAGTTGCTGTTAATTGCTTGGTCCCTCATCTTGCTTCTGGCTACCTCATTGCTTAGGACTTCATTATCTTACGAGTCTCTGAACTTTATATCTATTTCCTCAGAAGGAAAAAAAGTTCTAACTTTTCTTTTCTTGATACCTCATTCTCAACCATGCCGTCCTCAACTCTGAACAGATGACCTTCTTTCCTAGCGCACTGAGAAAGCTGAGGCCATCTGTTACAACCTCCCTTACTCTTTCCTCCTTCCTCTTCTCCATCTGTTACCATGCTTCCCTTTCTGAAACTTTCACTGGTCTCTTTATCCTCCTTCTCTTCCCTCTTGTCCCTACCTCATTCCAAAACACACAAAATCAAATCAAATCCCTGATTTTAAAAAGCGATAGGATGAAGGCTCTGCAGAGCATGTCTGGGTTTCTATGTGATACACTGAAGTGGATGTCATGCACCTGCTCAGGAAGTCCAGCTCTGCCGCTGCCCAGCACGGCCCACACCTACTCAGTATTCCTGGGATCTAGACTCCTACTGCTTACCTTCTCTGGGATCTGTCTGAGACACCTTTCTCTTCTTCAGCAGGATCAGGTGTCCCTGGCTTTGCTTGCCTAACTGTGCACAAGAACTGCTAATTTTCAAATAAAGTTGCTTTTATCTTATAAATAAAATACTATCACACTATTCTTCCCTTTTCCACTAAAGTCACAAGAAAAAAAAATCAATGCCCCTTCTCCTTCTACATACTTCTGTTTGTAGGTCACAGAAAAATGTTCTTCCTCCATCCAATTCTGGTGATGAAATTCAAATGGAATTATTTGAGTCCTCTGTAACTTTGCCCTCTAGATACTATTTAAACTGTCTTTAATAGCTCCTGCCTTTTGGTATTCTTGTCTCTGTTGGGTCATAAACTGGCCATATTCTATTTTTCTCCATTATTAATGTTCCTTCTCTTACTTTTTGCCATTCTTTAATCTTGAAAAGTAATCATTCCTCAAGACCGTTTCCATTCTCCCCCACTCTGCATGCGCACTTTCTTGAGATATTATTTATGTCCTTGTTCTAAGCAATGTTTTCTAGTCTAAGCTGTTCAAAAAATTATAACTCCTCACCTTCTTGTAACACAGTCTTGAATTGTCAAGTAATATCAATCAAATGTTATACCTGGTTAGAACATTTCAACCTCAGCTTTAATGCGAATGTTCTAGATTATTCTCCTACCAAATCTGCCCCTCCCTTTTGTTCTTCCAGTCCTGTTACTCTTTCCCCAATAAATTGAATATAATTTGCTTGTTTGTCTCATATTATTTGTTTGGTTTTCAGTCAGCACCTTATACATAACCAGGCAGGCTTGAATTTTCAGCAATCTTTCTGCTTTACCTTCCCAAGTGCTGGGATTATGGGAATGATTCATCAAGTCCATCTGAAAAATATACTTTTTGATTCCTTACTTTTCTTCATTAATCACAATTAAACTATGACTAAAAACTTTTAATGTATTGAGAGAGAGAGAGAGAGAGAGAGAGAGAGAGAGAGAGAGAGAGAATACCAAGGTACTCTCATTACTGCGGATGAACTCCAGACACATTTGCCACCTTGTGTGTCTGTCTTTATGTGGGTTCTGAGGAATTGAACTTGGCCGGCAGGCTTTGCAGGCAAATGCCTTTAATTGCTGAGCCATCTCCCATCCTCATCTCCCTAGCCCCTGGCTGAATCCTTTTACTCTACAACATTCCCAGCAGGTGATAATGGCCAAACCTAAATTCTAGAACTCCACCACCACCCTGACTCTACTCCAAATCTGTGTGAGAAGCCCCCCATCTTACACCCTAGCCTTTCTCTCAGTGAAGCGAGGCGAGGCCTATCCACATTCAGGTTTTTAACCTAAACATGGTGTTTCCTACTTTGTACTAGGTTGTGTTTTTCTTTCTCCTCTCATCAGAATTTAAAATTCATAGTACACTTCTCCCAAACTTTACAGTATTTCCCAAGGAGAAAATTGCACTGTTAAGTCTTCACAAATTAGATATGAATGATTGATAAGAATGTAGAAAAATCTAGACCCTTGCACAGCACCCTGGTGACAGCCAAACAAAATAACGGTTCTGCAGAAGAGAAGGTTGCCCGTTTTAATTGACTTTGAATCACTGCTTACGAAGAGGATCATGGTACCACATGGATTTCTGGGGTTAGTGAGGGAGTTTAAAGATAACTCTTGAAGTCTCAGAGCTCTAAACCAAGGCCATTTAACCATTCTCAACGCCTAGTACTTTTTTCCAAAATTCTCATTTCAAACTGTTATGTACACACTTGACATCCAGCTTTCCATCCAACTCTTGGAGGCAAACACTTTTATTCACTTTTAAATTAGATTTGAACTCACGATCCTCCTCACTCAGCATCCTGGGAACTGGAATTTCAACTAAGCACAGAATTTATTTAATTTAAATAAGCCTATAGTCTTATGCTATGTGATCTTCATATTTGGTCTATTTCGTTAACATTGGTGTGGCTAATAGAAGTTCATTGTGTGTCTATTTAAATGTCTCATGTAAATTTTATCATCATCTTGTCAATTTTTATGAAAGAGCCGGCTAAATTTTTTCAGGCTTCTGACTAGAAGTAGTGTAGGGAGAACTGATTTTATTTCTTTACACTCCATCTTTGTACCTGATGTCTTCTTTTTGGTGGATTTAATTTAGTCAGACTTTCAGTTGTGACTATAGTAAAACTGATCCAATGGCCAATATTGAAGAAATATTCACTCTCATATGTGAATATGATTGTACGTTTGTTTTCACATATGTTCTCTGGATGAATGAAAATGTTCTTAATTTTTCTGTTTGTATAAAATCATTAATAGATATTGAAAACTGTCAAATATTCAGCAATATAAGCAATTTTGTTTCCTTCATCTGTAAATATTGTAAATTTATTAATATTGAAATATCTGCCTAACTTTATACATCTGTGATAATTCTCCTTTGAAATGCTTCTAGATTTATTTACCAGATATTTTTGCATCTGTAAACATGAGTACTGTAGTCTCCTTTCAATAATATTTTTACCTATTGATTAACCCATAAAATGTGACTTCCTCTACTTTTTGAAATAATTCCCGATAATTAGCTTTACCTACTATTATTTTTTGAAATCACTAGTGAAGCTCTTTGAGCCTGAAAATTAAAGATAGTTTTTAATGTATCAGCTTTTTCTGTTTCTTCTCGTTGGTTTGGGTAAATATTTTTAAGAATATGCTATTTTTCAAAAAAGAATTTGCTATTTTGATTTTACCTGTTGAATTTGTAACCTAATGTGTTTTTCCTAATCAGGCCCATCTCCCTTTCATTAATTGATACTGGCACAATTTCTCTTATTTACTTGACAAATCTCTCTGACCATTTATCAAATTCGTTGATCTTGTCAGTCACTCAGTTTTTAGTTTTGTTAATTTTCATTTTTTGCATGTTTTACACTTTTTCTTTTTTACCTTAAATTTTATTATTTCCTTCCTTTACTTAATTTAAATCTAATTTGTTCTTTTTCATAACCCTGATTGTTCTGTTCTTTAATGTAGTTTAATCCCTCTTGTTTTCTAATTTAGATGGTTTAATTTAGAAACTAAGAAATTTCATATATATGTTATACACAGATGTTAACTATATTTGATATGTAATATTTTATTTTATTCACATTATTTTTAAATTTCTCTTATGAATTCTTATTTACTTGCTTAGGTGTAAATATATTTTCCCAATAATTATAAATCTTCCTCAACTTTTATAAAAATAATTCAATAGTGGTTCAATTCTCTTATAGTCAAATAACATACTCGACATTTTTGCTCATTCATTGACTCTTCTTGTGGAGTATATTTGAATCACTGTTTTCAAAGAAATGTGCATTGTGCTATTGTTTGTTATTGATCACAAATGTCAATAGCTCGTATTAATAGATTAACTTATTAATTGCTTTAGTAAATTGAGACAGGAGCATGAAAATTTTTAATTATGATTATTCATTTGTTTCTCGTGGCAGTCATTACTTTTTAAAATATTTTAAAGCTTTTTTTAAAAAATATTTTATTTATTCATTTTCAAGCAGAGAGATACAGGAGATAGATGATGAGAGAGAGAGAGAGAGCACCAAGGCCACCACCTTGTGGATCTGGCCTATGTGGGTCCTGGGGAATTGAACCAGGGGCCTTAGGCACTGGAGACAAGTGCCTTAACCGCTGAGCAATCTCTCCAGCCCTAAAGCTTTTTTTACGGTTGTTTAAACATGTAGTTAGCCTTCTTATGTCTTCGCGATGAATTGGTCACTTAAGAAGCATCCTTCTTACGCCTTGACCACAGATGACTAGAGTCATCTATGCCTGGAGCTAATACAGGAATTCTAGCTTTCTTTAAAATGATGGTGGCCTGGTATCCATTTTCTTTTGCATTAGTCCTCCTTCCATTTTTATGGCTTTTGTCTATTTCTTCTATAGTTGGATTTAGCTTTTGCTTCTCTTAACCTATCAATATTGGTATTCTAATAATAGCCACAAGCCACTTACATTTAGTATAATTATTGATACATATCATTCTCTATTTTGCTATTTTCACACATTGTTCCGTCTGTATTTTTCTTCCATTTTTCTCTTTCCCTGGATTCTTTTGTCTACATTGACATGTTTTCCCATATTTCACATTGTCTTCCCTTTACTCTTTCAGCTGGAGTTTTTCTTTTTCTCCCCTCTTTGCCTTCTTCCTCCTCCTTCCCCTCTTCCTCTGAACACCCCCCCTCCTTGCTGAATGCTCAGGACTAAGGAAATAGTTCAGTGATACAGCAGCTGCCTTGCATGCATGAGACCTTGGGTTTGAGCTCTAACACCACAAAATCAAGCAAACACACAAACCCCATCAGAACACAGACATGCAGCATCTGGATTCATTGTAGAAAAAATTAGAATGATCTGAGAAACTGTAAAAAAAAAAAGCGTAATCAGTGCTCTAGGACTCGCAATATAGATTTTACCTTACAAAATGCTTAATATTCTCATGTTAATCATAATATAAACATTGCAGTAAAATTTTGTCTTGTGATAAATTTCGCACATCCACAGTTCTCAAGCCACTCTTATTTTTTGCTTCAAATAATAAGATATGTTTTAATTAATTTTTAAAAGAAAAAAATCTGTGTATAGCTATTTAGTATTTTCCTTTTTAGCCTTTCTCATCCTTTGTATAGGTCTGATTTTTAAACTAGTATGAGTTTTTTTTTTTTTAACCTAAGGGACTTTTACATAAGCTATCCTTCAATTTTGATGGTGATGATTTTTCTTATTCTATTTAGTGGGGGGTGGGAGAAACACTTCAACTTTTATTTTTATGTCTATTTTTGCTGGGTATAGGAATTTTAAATTAAAGAGTTAATTTATTTTTGGTTTATTGCATTTATAACAAAAATATAGCCTTTACTTTATCATAGATCCCATGCATTTAAGGTATGTTTATTGTAGTTTCTTTTAATCAATTTTTTTACTGGTTTTTAACCGGCCATTGGTGTTATTTCACTTGTGTTTATCTCTTTGGAAATCGTTAAGTTTCTTAGAAAATTGAGCTTTATTTTGTTCACACCTATTTGGGATACATTTCCTCTTATCATTTCTGCAAAAAACTTTTTTTTTGTTCTGAGTCACCAACTAGCAACTCAGTTTATATGTTTCCATGGCTACCTTTCCTTTTATTTTTAATTTTTCTATTGCTATTGAAATCTTTGATCTTTTATCCATCATTAATCTAATAGCAAGATCATCTAACATTCTTTGTGCCGATACTATGTGCTTATGGCTGTTTTACTATCTTCTATATGTTCTCATCATGTTCCCACTTCCCTTTCAATACTTAACTATACTCATGAGACTGTTTTAAAATCTGTCTAATAATTCCATGATGTTCATAGCTCTGGAGTTTGTTTCTACTGTGATTTCCTTCTGATTTTGATCACTTTTTCCTGCTTCTTTGCCTGTTTAGTGTTTTCTGATCAAAGGCTGAAAATTATTATTTTAGTAGTAGATGGATTCTGATGTTATTGATGAGTATGGGGATCTTGCTTTGTGTCTTTCTTCTTTCTTTTTCCTTTAATTTTTTTTGTTACTGTTGTTTTACCTTTATTCTTTTTCACAGTTTGTGTTTAAAAATTTTTGTGACCAATCTAAGGAAACATTTGGATGAGGAACGGCCTCTGGCAGGGCTTTTCTGAAATTGAAATTGTTATGAGTTTTTCCATTCACAACTTTTTAACATTTCATGCCAAAATTTTATTCTAATATCATCATCCTTTGCTCTTTTAGTGCACATAGTACTCTTATGCTATGGTCAATGAGATCCAGTTTTTAAATTATTCTGTTGGTTACTTTTGTGGAAAATTTTCTCTTTTTTTCCCTGCCTGTCTGTGTTTGTACACATAAATTGTATGTTAACACATAAATATGATCTTTATTTTTATTTTTACTTTTTTGGTCACTCACCTGAGAAGTTATTATTTCTCTTCTAAACTTCTAAGTTTCTTGGTCTGTCTCTCATTTATTATATATTTAATTTTAGCCAAATCACCTCTCCTTTTGTTAGGTGCAGCTCATTTATGTATGAGATGAAAAAGATGAGAATGGATAGATTTCTCAGAGAACTTGCAGGTTTTAGAAGCAAACATTATGTTCTCAAAGGTATTGCTGTGATGGTTACATTATGATGTGATCTTATCACCCTTATAGTGAAGAAATCTTGGGATTCATACCTGTTTGGCCTCAGTACTCTGTAATTCTTTATATTTGACCTTAATGAATATTCAGAAATCATGACCCTTTTATTTGTCCATCTTAAATCTTCCAGCCTATGCCAATTTATTCTGTATGCATAAAGAAATGTAAAAAATATAGTTACTTTCATAATGTTCCTAAATCTATAGCACTCAATAATTTTGCTATATGATAGAAACAATATTTTTGGATTGAATTATTTGGATATTTAACATGTTTTTATTATTACTACTGTAGACAATATGGGTTAATGGCTAAATGACTTCATTTATAAGCCATCTTTTGGATTCCAGTAACATGTTAGGTACTTTAAGACAAATAATAACAAAACAGTCCCAACACTAGTATTACAAACATGGAATCTGCCCTGGTCCAGGTACTACGCTCAAGGTTTTTATTCACAAGAACTCTTAACGTTCTAAGAAATGGGTGGTTACAGTTTTATCCCCATTTCCCACATAATGAAATCAAGACTTAGAGATTTTGGATAATCTACCCAAGATCATACTTTCAATTCTGTCTGTAAGTTTGACTCACTTAGGAGAGATTTTAATGAACAGCCATAACCTTTTGCATCCACACCATTTAACTCAGAATCTCGGGGGTGCAAACCAGGCATTCGCATCTTAGAATGCTGACTCTTGCAGCTATTTTGAAATAGAGCCTGAAATAGCAGCAAACATCAGATAAATCCCAAGACCAGGTCCATGTCATAGGTATCACGGATCTAGTTTAAATCTTTATTCTTATTGGATAATATATTATCTATGGTATTAATAAAGTTATTAAAATAGCATAACCAGTGGTTGATCTTTAAGATGAGACAAGTGAAGGAAAGCCTATGAAATCATTGGAAGAATTGGAAAATGGTTTTAAATAAACAAAAATCACATGTTTAAAAAAATGCTAATCCTTGGAGGCAAATGGGGTCGAGAACCACTAGTCTGGAGCACCTTCTTTATTCTTAATGAGACCATGAAGATGTCTACCCAATAGAAGCTTGAAAATTAATTGGGTAGAAATACACATGTGAAAGTATGATCAACAGAGGAAAGTAGGTGGTTCAACAGTAAATGCTGAGTTATCCATCCTGTCAGACTAGCAGAATTGAAGAGTGTAATCCAATTATAATTCCTAAGACCGAGATGATGGGAATGTAAAGGACACCCAGATGCTTTCTCCAAGACACAACTGCAGACAGATCATGCCTAGTGTAAGAAAGGGCTTCAGTGGTCTCTTGGGCTGAGGGGCATAGGTTGTCTTGAAGACTCTTAACACGCTGTAATAAAAGAAGTGATTTTTAGTTACATAGTTCAGTCCTTGGACTGAGTGACCCTCACACAGCTCTCTCAACCCAGGAGTTCTGTGGTGTGCATTGGAATGCAGACAGCTCTTCACTGTGATGAAAAAGAATCTTGTGTTTCTCTTGCCAGATGCCTGCCTTCTTCAGTCATCTCCACAAAGTTACCCTCGACCATCAAACACGGTTCAATTCTGGTCCCTCCACAGCAAAATTCCAAAGAGCAATAATATGGCGTCTGAGAAGAGCAGGCTCACTCGTTGCTTAGGAAAGCAAAGCCATCGTTCTGAATGTGTGAATCATCACAAGTCTTCATCCCTTCAGAACAAATAAATTAGACCTAAGAGGCTGAGTATCAGTGCCCCATAAGCAAATTGATTTTAAAAAAATGGTTTTAAGCGAATGGTGAGGATTTGTGGCTGTTGGGAATGCAGCCAGTTCATTGGGACAAGATTTTGTGGAGAAATACAATGAGAGAGCTTGGTATCCTGAAAATAGCTGGCATCTTGAAGCTCC
Organism: Zapus hudsonius; assembly: GCA_004024765.1. Classification (NCBI taxonomy): domain Eukaryota; kingdom Metazoa; phylum Chordata; class Mammalia; order Rodentia; family Dipodidae; genus Zapus; species Zapus hudsonius. The sequence goes on along the minus strand of PVHP010031945.1, from coordinate 4,012 downwards.
TCACTTTCACCAGCAGTGACCTATTGTCAGGAAAGACACCAAGGCCTTGGCATCCTCTCTCTCTCTCTCTCTCTCTCTCTCTCTCTCTCTCTCTCTCTCTCTCCTCGAAGAGCTGGCTATCTTGTGCCAAGGCTGCCAAGAGCACAGGAAGGACAGTGATGACTGGGAGGGAGGGTGTGGGAGGCAGAGGATGAGGAACATGTAAAGGAAATGACTGTAGACACATCTGATCAAAATGTAAAATCTGACATTTCTCTGTTTGCCACGCTGCAGAAAGGTGGTCTTGCCAACCACGGATGGGCCAGGAAGCTGTGGTTTTTCTATTAAGGGTAAATAAAATGAGGGTAAAATTTTAAGTTGTGGAATTTTTCTGTTGCTAGAAGGCAAATTACTACATGCAGTGGTACAAAAGAACAGGGGTAAACAATACAATATGCTGTGAATTTCGAATGCATGTGTGGTAATGTCCTGAATATATTAACTTCCTTCATTGTCAAGGCAAGTGACAGAGGCTGCCTGAAATTCAGAGGAGCCGGCTGTCACTCTGCAGCTCAGACACTTGGAGTCACATCTCTCCTAATAACAAAGTCTATTCTGTTTACATTTGACATGGTGAGCAAGAAGTGGTGGGTTGCTTTTTTTATAAGGCAGTGAATGAAGGCATGAATGAATGAAGGAGTGAATGAGTGGAGGGAACATCTCTGCCCCGGCACATCCAGAAGCCACCGTTTTTTCCTGTTTGGATTAAAAACAAATCAGCTCTGACAGGAGCACATTTAGATGAATTTTTTAATATTTCTGGCAATGGGTTGTATTTATTTATTTTAACTATGTCAACACACTGAATATTTCTGACTCCAGGTCCCAGTAGTGTTTAATAAAGAAACCAGAAAAGCAGCAGTGTCAGAAATGGATGGGGGGGTGGATAGTGAGACTCTAGAGGAGGGAGAGAAAAGAATTTAACGATGATGCCAGGAAGGGCTGGTGACAGGTGAACATTAGTTCTGCTTGGATTGGGGGTCCAGTTATCTGGCTGCTTCCTACATCCGAATGCATAACCGAGGCAAGAAGGTAAATATCCCATTGTGCTTTAATAGCTGGCTCCTGAGAAATGTTCTGTGAGTGAGGGAGAAAAAGAGCCGGAGGCAGATTACTAGGTTGGAATTAAAATGCAGACGAGATTCATTAAATTGTTGACCCTCCTCCCCACTCCAAAAAAAAAAAAAAATCAGGTTGCCATCTTAACTGACAGCGTTAGAGATGAATTATGTGCACTGATTAATAAGTGAATGTTTTTGCCATTATGATCGCGGCACCTGCTAGTTACATGGACGGTGAAGAGCCTCTCGAACTCCAGTGTTTCCAATAATAGAGGCACCATGAGCTGAAAGTTGTGCCCAAGTGCCAGTAAGGGGACACATCATTTTCTTAAACAGTCCTGATGTTGAAAAATATTGCCATGATTCCTCTGGCCAGTTTCCTCTGTACAGGAATTCCTACCTGAGCACTGTGCCCCCAAAGCCCCCCAAAATATACTCACCTCAGCAAAGCCTAGGAAAGGTAGAGTCACAAATTCCAGAGCAAGACAAACACGCAGCATCATAGAAAGTGGTCGCAAAGCATGGGCTATTCTTTCCAGGTTCTAAGGAAAATGGCAATTTTATCTAATTTGGGTGTTTGCCAAAGGTGCCATTTCACCAAATGTAGTTCTGGTGATAAAAAGGACGCTTCTGCATAGATTAACTGGCTTCGCTGTGCTATAATGGTGCTTTAAATGAGCAATTTGAGGCAATTAACCTGGAACAGGCACTTCGGAGTGCTTTCTCCCTTTAACAGTTTTGGTTCTTCAAACAAGAACAGAGAAAATGAAAATTGGCTCCTTCCCATTGTCAGATCCCCTGCATAAGGTTGTGGCTATGCACGTGATCCAGAAGAGGCATGTAATGGGAAATCTAAACTATGTAATTTGGAGATGTATTACTCCATCAAGCACATAAAATCATTTAAGAAATTAATGGGTATTTATGATGCTGACTGAAGGTAAAACTCTCTCCCCTCTTTTTCTCTTCCATACTAAGCACATATTTTTCAGGTATGTGTTTGTTGTTTATAATAAACTATTGGAGGGAAAAAGATCATTTGGAATTAATATGAAATTACCAGAGTATTACAATGCTTTTACATACTATCTGGAGATCACTTTTCTTTATTATTTTAAAAATAGCTAGGCAGAAGAGAAGAAAAATATAATGAATCTTCCTGTTCCGAAAGAAAGGAAGAGACCCAAGAATGAATTTCAGTTACCTAATTGAAACCACACAGTAAATATTTGTGTGCCTACTATGTGAGCAAACTTGAGGCAGTGGATACAGGGCTGATGGGCAGGAGTGACTGTTACGATGAGTGTGGTGTTCTGGAAAATTGATCTAGAAACACTGTGTGGGACAAAGTGGAGCCAGAGACATATATCCACCTGAGTAGACCAACTGGTGGAGAAAAGCCAGATAAAGAGAATGGTATATATATATATATATATATATATATATATATATATGTGTGTGTGTGTGTGTGTGTGTGTGTGTGTGTGTGTGTGTGTGTGTGTGTGTAGCAAGATTTTAATTCTTAATAGAAACTTTCAGAGGCCAGGGGCATCTTTCTACTTTCTAATGTAGAGAAGGTAGAAAAGAAAATACTTATTTCTGCCTGGGAACTGAGCTTTGCTTAGTGATAGGAAACCTTTGCTTCTGATGTTCAAGGTTTGAAGCCTTCTTCAGAAAGACAAGGAAGCCTGCATTCCCAGTGCTCAGAGCAACAAGCACAAAAGCAGGCAAAGATGACTTACCAAATTAAAAAAAAAAGTCAACAACATGTGTTTTGGAAGACATAAATAAAAGGAATCTAGATTTCAGAAATGATCTCCGTTCTTCCACACTGTTAAATCTAGTGGTTTTATTGTCAAACTATATCCCATTTGACAACTCTGCCACATTTGGAACTTTCTGGAATTCCTTTTCTGGTATCATTTTCCCTTGCTTTAATGAGTAGTACTTATCATATAGCATTACTTATATTACTCTATACTGGCTTTTTCCCCCTCTCAATCTCTAAATTTTGGAATGCTGCAGCTCGGTCTTCCACATCTATGTTTTCTTTGCATTATGTCCAGATCCATGTTACAAATGACCTGCTGTCAGCTCCAGAGCTCCTGTCTCTGATCTTGACCTCTCCCCTGACCCCTATATCATGGCTCTGACTGCCCACTCAATACCTCCCTTTGAATGTTTAAGGAAAGTTTCCCTATGAACATGGCCAAATTTAGAGCCACGATAAGCTTGCAGCCTTTCCTTCTCATTGCAAACCACCATGTACCCTGAGTTATTCACATGGAATGCCTCCAAGTTAGTTTTCACCCCATGATGGTGTTCTGCTTTGTTTTGAATTTACTGAGAGTGGAGAACAAAGATTATTCCTTGCATAAAGAGAACCTGAGTTTTCAACCCCTCTCTGAAGGCTATTTTTAAAATATTTTTTCTTAAATATATATTTATTGTCCATAGTGAGTTACATTATTCAGTGGGCAAACAATGAGTTGCTATCCCCAATTCCCCAATGCTCCCCTCCCCATCCCCAATCAGCTGGATATCCTCCTCCGTGGGCCGTCTGGATCAGTCCCTGTGGCAGGGGACCCTGGATAGCCTAGTACTCAGCCCGGTCCTCCTGGCCCAAGTGTGTTGATACTGAAGGGTGCCATGCTTCTGGATAGTCTCCCCCACCACGGCTCTTACAATCTTTCCGCCCCCTCTTCCGCATAGGTCCCTGAGTCGTGGTGGATGAGTATTAAGGCTGCTTTAAGATCGTGAGTTTAGGGGTCTTTGTGTCGAAGATCGTTGGTTTCTGTCTCACTGGCTTATCCTGTGTAGATTGAATGTCTGTGGCTGTGGGTCCCTCGTTCCTCCCGTCCTTCTCTGCGGGATTCCATATGGATCCTCCACGTTATGACTGTGGTGGCTCC
>PVHP010031944.1:0-20670 GCA_004024765.1 Zapus hudsonius | reverse complement strand
GGGGGCTGGGCTGCTCCGAGTGGTAGCAGCAGTGGACCCGAAACCGGGCACCCATGGAGGCACGTCCGTGGGCCTGAGAGCCTGTGTGTTCAGCTCATCTCTCCAGAGAGAATAACGGGCATAGACGTGGGGGGAAAAGCATGACAAGTGATCCCATGACAAGAAGTCCCCCTTTATTATAGCAGCATCGTGGGTTAAATAGAAACTGAGGAGGAGGGAGGGAAAGAAATGGACGACGGAGATTGGCAGAAAACAGCAACCTGTGAATCCCTGCTTTGCATGTGGATGTGAGCTTGGGCACATATCAGATGGTGGGGGCAGAGGAACTGCCACCTTCCAGGCACAGCTGGGGTGCGAACCTGGGTCCATGTGGCATGCTTTTTGGGGGGTTGGGAGTCTCAGAGTTGAGGGTGGAGATAGGGAAACACCTACCAGATTAGCCACCGGGGTTTCTGACCTCCTTCAACACCCTCTTAACCCTTTGTCCTCCGTGCCCTCCTTAAGCAATACCAACAGGAAGCCAGTGGGATCCTCTGCGATTTCACTTGGTTCTGGCCTAAAGACATGGATGAGTTAAGCAGGCTTCGTAGTTACAGTTCGCACTCTTGCTGCAGTGAGCAGATGGAGAGGTTTCATGCCTCTGATGAAGTGTGTGGTGTGCGCCAGCATTTGAAGTGACCTCTGGCACTGCCTCCTGTCCCTTGTGTGATGTGACCTTCTTCAAGTCTGTGGTGAGGAGTGATGATGAGAGTCATGCACTGAGCCTGGCAGAGAAACCAGTGCACTCACTGGCAGGAGCAAAGTGCTCACGAGCAAGGAGGCGCATGTCTTCAGAATGCAGAGTGGACTTCACTCTGGGGAGCACTTAGGAAGAGTAAAGCGGTGTGTGTGTTACATCCTGCCTGTGTGTGTGGGTGTGAGTAGTTATCAATACTCCTAGGTATGTGTCAGCTCCTGAGCCGGGGTGTGGTCAGTGCCCAGTGTGGTTGAGGCGTGGACCTCAGAAACAGGACAGGCCAAAGTCACTGTGAGACTCGACAGCCAGCTGCCCTGATACCCGCCAGCCTATTCATCTGGAAGGGACACTGGGAGGGGCCACCCTAAGGCCCCTGGTGGACTTGGAGGAAGACTCCCAGGCTGAGGGGAACAGGGGGACAGGGGAGGATGCCCACCTGTCTGTAATAGTGGTGGGGGGCACTGCACCTCAGCGCCAGAGGAAGAGCAGAGGAGGGGAGGACCACCGGGCTCAGTTCTGCTCAGTATGAGAACTAGAAGTTAATTAAGATTAGGAGCAAGGTAGCCTTATTTTTTTAGGCAACTAGTTAGGAGCACAGGCACAAAAGAATATCAAACTTCAACCCGCCCTGGCAAGGCTGGATAGACAGCGCCCCTCTGGGAGCAGGAATCCCAAAAGCCCTGGCTACTGCCTGCGTCACCTGAACCCCCACAGCTGTGAAGTGTGTCCCTCACTTGGCATTGTTTCCATCATTTGGTTGTTAGGTCTTTAAGAAGAGATGGCTCACGGCATAAAATACTTCCTGCATAAATGTGAGTGTCGGGAGTCCAGAATCCCAGCACCCACATCAAAGCCAGGTGGGTGTGGTGGCCTATCAGGAATCCCAGACTCTCCAGGCCGAGGCAGGCTCCCTGGGGTGAGCAGGGTAACTGGACTAGCCAAATGGAGAGACTTTGCCTCAGTGAGAGAGCAATAGAGGGAGACATGTGATTTCCATCTCTGGCTTCCATGTGCGCCGTGTACACATGTGCCCACAAGATACACACACACACACTGAAAAAAAGACCTTGAAACTTTCCATGTAAATCTGGAGGTCATGGCGTGTTTTGAGGTAAGAATCTGTTTCCTGTTTATCTTGGCACCAGTTTTAAAAAACTACAGTAAAAGTACTGTCATTTATTTCTACCTGTGTCTCTGTTAGAGACAGGGGATGTCTTTCATGATGGTCTCCCAGTTCCCAGTACATGAACGGCTCTCTTTGAGCCAAAATGAATATGGAAATTTGCTGGAATTCCACCTGGTGAAGCCAGATGGCATTCCGGGTGGCCACTGCCTGTGGCCAGCTCAGGCGAGGGGAGCCCTGGCTACCTCGTTCCATTTGCTGCCCATTGGCTATGTGGGTCAGCTCTCCGTGGGTCTCAGGGCTGCATGAAAATAGATGGCTTGGGCCACTTTGAAGCCTTGTGTCCAGTGGCAAATGCAAACCTTTTCTTAAGCAGACACAGAAGTTCAGAAAAGTGTTTACAGCCAGTGTGTGTAGTTTCATGTACACTGCTCTAACAGAGATGGAGCCCCAAAGCAGGGTCCTTTACTCCCCATGCCCACTGTGGGGGGGAAATGTCATTGCTGTCACGGCACATGAGCGCTCGTCCTCCTGTGGATGAGCTGTTTGCTGCTTGGCTGAGGGTGATCCCAGCTGAGGAAGCCTGTAGCTCTGAGCCCAGCCACCTTCTGACCATCGGTGAAGTCAGGCCAGCATGGTCAACTCAAATGAAAGCCTGGAGTGGCACCCCCCTGCAGCCCTGCCCATGTGGTGCCATGTCCTCCCACTGGCAGAGTTCTGGGGTGTCTTGGGGATATCATAACAAAGCAGCTTTCAAGCCAGGTGAAGTAGCTTACACCTGTCATCCTAGGGTTCTAGAGGCTGAGGCAGGGGGATTGCCTCAAGTTCAAGGCCAGTCTGAGATACATAGGAAGTTCTAGATCAGCCTGGCTAGAGAGTGAGATCTTGTTTAGAAATGAAAAACAAAAAATAAGTAAAATAATAAACAGATAATAACCCCTGCAGCCTTTTTTTAAAATTTTATTGTCCATAATGAATTACATTATTTAGTGGGCAAACGATGAGTTCCCCGATGCCCCACTTCCCCATCCCCAATCAGCTGGATATCCTCCTCCACGGGCCGTCTGGATCAGTCCTTGGGTCAGGGAATCATGGATAGCTTAGTATTCAGCCTGGTTCTCCTGGCCCTAGTATGTTGTTACTCAGGGGCATCATGCCTCTGGATATTCTCCCCCACCACGGCTCTCACAATCTTTCCACCCCCTCTTCCCCTCAGTTCCCTGAGTCGTGGTGGGTGAGTATTAAGGCTGCTTTAATGTTGAGAACTTAAGGGTCTTAGTGTCGAAAATCGTTGGTTTCTGTCTCACTGGCTTATCCTGTGTTGATTGAATGGCTATGGCTGTGGGTCCCTTGTTCAGCCCATCATTTTCTGCGGGGTTCCATATGGATCCTCCACGCTATGACTGTGGTGGCTCATCTCTTGCCAGGATCTCAGCTATCTGCCTGTGGTCGGTTGGTAGGGTTAGATGGGCCACAGCTCTCTCGCTGCATCCTGAAAAATACAAACACAATCTCCATCGGAGAGTGAGATCAGTATAGGTTAACAGATATACACAATTCTGGATTACCTAGATTCTATTTTTAGTAGCCTCTCAGTCAATCGCTCCCATGATGCATCTTTTCTTGGAAGCCCAAGAGTCCGGGATCCGGTGCATGTCGCCCTAAATCCCCAGTTCTAGTAAGGGCTCCCCCTCACTAAGTGGAATATTTGGCCAAATTTAAAATCTGTTGATTGTCTCCCCCAGGCCTAGGCCCCTCCATTGCACAAGTGCTCCTTTTTTGGTTCGCTGTTCTCTCCCAGTTGGAGGTGTGGTCAGCCTACTCATGGCCGCAGACTGTGTTTCATGCCAGTGGTCTCTGTTTACTCCAATGTCATTGATCAGCTTCCCCTGGCAGCTTGTGCAGTGCCTTCCAGCACTGCACTAACTACCATCTGGGGGCTGGTTACCATTCCGGACCGTGAAGGGTCTCTCGATGCTGATGGATGGCATTCTGTGGTTTCTTCAGCAACGGGTTTTTGCCTCCGGCCCGGGGAGGGCGTTCAAGAGCCTTGACAGAATTCTGTCTTGTTTTTGGAACCTCATGGGTCACTTTGGTCAACAGCTCAGTGAGGGAAGGAACCGGTGGCTGGGACCAGGGGTTGTCAGACTGATCAATTATTCACAGGCTTAGACTCTCTCCCCTGCTACTCATGGCCCCTCTTGCCAGTCAACGCCCACTACTTGCTCAATAGGTTACAGTATGCTCCTGAGGATTTTATGATTTTGAACCCAATTTGGTTTAGCTTCATGCTTAAGCCGTTCCCCTTCAGCCTTTAACTGTACAGAGTGGCTTCTGTCCACCTGGAAGTGCAGAGTCTGTCAGGTCCCTCTGCTGTCTTGGGTCACCTGTGAAGTGCTTCTACACTGGGCACTGTTCACTATACAGGTAACCTGGGGGGCTAGACAGTGGTGGTGGCCCCTGCTGCCGTTCTTTCTAAACCTCATCAGGAAGCTGGTGGCCTGCACACTCAACAGAGCTGGCCCCTCCTGAGTGCCACCTTGGCTACAGGTGAGTCCATCTACCTATCTAGGCCTCTGATCCCATCATGCGAAGCCAGGTGATTGCCAGGTGTGAAGAACTCCTGGCCAATCCTGGGTATGTCAGGAGCCCGCTAGTCAGGGCTGCACACCCAACCCTCTACCCCACCTGAAGCTCTCCTCTCAGAGGTGGTGGGGGGTAGGGTGGGTGGCACAGGCAGAATCCCCTGTAGAGGTTCTCTTGCTGAGGAAGAAGGTGCCCCACATGGAGAGCTTAGGCAGGTGTCATGGGGGAGGGGCAGAAGTTACCTCTGGTACTAGGCTCCATCCCACATGCTGAGATGCCTGAGTGAGGAAGCTGGAGGAAGTCACTGACCTTAGTGTCCTTGGGTTGCCAACCTGAGCCATGGCTACGTGACATAAACCCACCTGCTGTAGAAAGTTGTCTGCAGGGCTAAGCGTCTAGTGGCCTAGACTCTGAGAGGCGTCTCTCGCTGCCCTGCCTGGGTGAAGTTTCAAAGGGAAGGCAATGGACAGCCTAGAGATGGGGCAGCCCCTTAAGAAGTCCTGTAAGGTCCAGACCCCCCAAGACAGACCACCAGAGACTCAAGTCAGAGCAAAAGCAAGGGTCATTTTATTCAAGCAGGTTCGAACCCGCTTCTCTAAGTAACTGGGACCAGCGGTGCAGAATGCAGACACTCAAACCTTTTTATAGGCCAGAGGAAACAACTGTGGGGACTTTCCAGTCCAAGGGTTAGGGTCTGTATAGCAGGTTACAAAAGCCAGATAAGCGAAACTAAGACCAAGGCCGGAATAGATGTCTGGTGTTTAGTTATTCTTATCTCTCCACATTCCTATAGCGTAAGCATTTCACAGAAGCTGAAATAGCTTGTTAGTTACTTAATTCTTCCTTTCCAGACAGTTGCTCATCTCAGGGTCTTATGACACCCAGAGACTCAAGCGAGCATTTTAAAACAAACCTTTAGCTATTTCTTTTAAAAATAAGTGTTTTTAGCCATTTTCTATTTTACAAGAGAAACATGAATGTCACTTAGCCATTTTCTACTTCATAGTCCAGAAGCAATGGAGAAGTTAGGCCTGTGTTCACAGAGCCCAGGACACAGAAAAATCCTTCGTTTGGAGTTTTGAGCCACGTCAGGCCTCTCTTCTCCCTCTGCCTTCTGAAATTAGATCTGTAGACCTAATTAGACCTGCGAGGCAGGCAGTGGACGGTCATCCTGGGAACACATCCTCTGCCACCCTCCTGGGAAGCAGCCGAAGCTGTCAGAGCCTCAAGGATGACCAGCGTGATCAGATGGGCCCCGCTGTGGATACTGGTGACGTGCAGAGCTCAGGGTCTGATCATGGCCCTGGACATCAGTGAGTGACCTGTGGAGTGTCTGTGTCACCCTAACAACGTGGCTGGACTCGTAAGTCCTTAGCTTCCACTCAGGGCTTCTCCTCTGCAGCAGGGTGACATCTGCGGCTGACCTGAGCTCTGTGAGGCTCTGCAGGCGCTGTAGTGGGTGCTGAGCAGGACACAGCCCCACAGACAGCAGTAACCCAAAGTGCTCACCAGGGGGCACAGTCGCTCCAGTGCCCACTGCTTCAGCTGCAGGCTGGTGTCCATGGGAACAAGAACAGGAGAGAGAGGGAGAGAGAGAGACTGCACACATGCTTGAACAAGCCCAAGCTTCTCAGACAAGACTCTGTGGGGAAAAATGAAAGATGGGTCATGTAGGGAATTAGGACTCAACCAGCATGAGCCTTCAGGAAATTTCCTCAGGCCTATGAAGGAAGCTTGTGGGAGTGGGTAGTGCAGCAGAGGTGAGGGCCTAGGGCTTCTGCGGAGGATTATAGGGCCATGGGGAAAGGGGTCTAGGGCCACAGTTTCAGGGTGGCAGGAAAACTAACCCTAATCAGGAAGGCAGTGAAGTTATGAGATGAAACTGAATTTCCTCTCAGATTCCATTCCCATTTTACCCACTGCTCCCAAGTAAGGAGGTCATGGGCCAGGGCTCCATCTGAGTAGGCTGGTGGTGTGCCTGAGGGCCTCTTGCTAGGTCCAGTGCTAGATCTGAGGGGCTGCTGTGCCTGAGGGGCTGTGTGTTGGGTTCAGGGCTCATAGATACATCCAGTGATTTTCTGGGCCTCACTTCAGTGGCCATTCACATAGCAGCAATCCTATAAAAACATATTGTTGTGTGGTCAGATGTCCACATCATGTGTCCTGGACACACCTACTCAGATGAGTGGAGTACGTGCTCCATCATAGATGGGTTCTGAGTGCTCCCTGGAGGTTTCAGGGACTCCCCCTGCTCCTCCTCCAATCTGCCCAGAGCCTCTACCTGCCCTCAGGTAACCTGGACCTGGGTGAATGCATTTGGAGGAGTTTCTCTTTGGAGTTTTAACAACATTCTTCCATGTTTGCAGATCTGATTTTACCTGTCCATCTGTGATTGTTGGACTTTTGAAAGTCTGTGTAATTAGTCCTGCTGGAAGTTCACTCTTTCCTTGTCTGTGTTTTCATTGGAAAGGGGCTGAAATCTGTCCAGGCATCATTTTCCGATGTGTCCAACCCATACTAACCAAATCTAAGACCCTCCCATGTATCCCAAAGCCCTCCCATAGGTGTCCCTAAAAGCTCCAGCCCTTCAGGAACTCCATCCACATGGCTGAGACCCTCAGGCATCTCCTCGACAGCCAGAGCCTTGATTCAGCACACTGCTCTACCCCATTTCAATCCTTCTGCGTGTTTTGTCTCAAAGATAAACACTGTGCACGTGTCATCACAATAGAAACTCCGTTCTGAGGGCCCAGAGGCAGGCAGAGTGCTGTCTGTCCCCCAGGCCAGAGGCTGCTGCAAGGAAAGCAGGCTGAGGTCACTCCAGTCACTGTTTCCTCCTAGGTGGAGGAACTGGCAGGACAATGTCCTTTGTTATCTTGAGAATTCCTTTGAAAAAGCCCCTCTAGAGAACCCAAAAGAAGGGTAGGTACATTTATGGAGGGGAGACCCACTCCTCCCCCCATGGGCTAGTGCAGCACTTGAGACTAGGGGACGCGATGGGTAGTAATAGGTCAGGTGCTTGACCTTGGGCCCAGGAGATGGGGTCACAAGCTTAAAGCTTTCTTTTCATCAGCCTATGAGGTTTCCTCACAGTTCTGGAGCTGGGCCATCCAAGGTCAAGGTGCCGGCATCTGGTGAGGGCCTTGTTGCTTCATCTTCACACTGCTGAAGGCAGGAGGTCACTGAAGGGAGCCTCTTTAGGAGGCCTGCTTTCCAAGTACACAGGAGGAGGAAGAGTGTGCATGGTCCATCGCCCATATGTGAGGGGCTCATTTAAATAGCTCTTTTCTGGTAGACACCCTTGCCATCCCACCTACCTCAGCTCGCCCACCTGCTTCAGTCACAGAACTAAACTCGCCCAATCAGATCTCTCCAGTGTGCACTTGCCCAAGTGTTCCCCCTCTAAGCCCAGGCTGATTGGCTGGGATACCTGGAACAGGTGAGTGCCAACCTCTTCCAGAACTCCAACTGCAACTTGAGCTCATGGAGAAACCTTTTCAGGTTCTCACTGGCTCTGGTGCAGGACACAGCTCCACGCCTGACATCACCCTGTTAAGATTCTCTCAGGGGGGAAAGCACATTCGTTGTTGTTAGTTTTAACCTTTTAATCTCTTTTTGAATTGCACACTTTTTAAAAACCACTTTTTATATTCTTTTGTGTCCATGGTCTATGATCGTTTTTTCACACCGACACCCACCCACCCCCAGACCACATGGTGAATTTTCTCTGATTTCCGGTCACTGTCCTTTCTTCCTTGGGCCTTTTATCTTTCTTACCTCTCTGTAATATTTGAATAAAAATGTGATGTTTTAAAAATCATTCTCTCTAGTCTGAATTTCCAATTATTTGGTTAATGAATAGATACAAACTCAGGACTTGGGGTTCTAAAACTTTACACATAAGGGCTCCACCTTCCATGGAAAAACCATTCTGGAAAGGATGAATCAAGTGGTGGAGGACTCCATCTTCCCAGTACCAAGATTCTTGTTGCATGGCAAGGGCAGAGTGGGACTGAAGAGGCCTTGGCAGGAAAGAGGGTTAGACCCCACATGTATGACCTTGACCCAGGTGCATCAATGCAGTGCAGGGAAGACAACCTTTCTCCAGCTGGACCTCTGAGGGTGAGGAAGATCTCAAGTTTTACACCTTTTGTAAGAACTGGGCTGGGATGTGACATGCTTGGTTGGCAGAGTGCTCGCCTAGCATGCACGAAGCCCTGAGTTCTATCCCCAGCACTGTATAAAATCAGACGTGGCAATGCATACCTGTAACCCCATCACTCATAGTGAGTTTGAGGTCAGCCTGGGATACATGAAACCCTGTCTGGAGAAAAAGGGAAGGAAAGAAGAAGAAAAAAGAACTCAAGTGGATTTTATATTTAAACATAAAAATGTAAAACCATAAAACCTTTAGAAAAATAGTAGGTAATTGTGATGGTTTTGTTGTCAACTTGACCTTTTTAGTAATCTTGGGTGGGTCTCTGAGATTGCTCACAGGAAGGCAGTCCTCTCAGTAGGGGGTAGAATGTAAGAAGGCTCAGGAAAACTAGAAACAAACTTTCCTTCTTGGAAGGGCAGTGCAGGAGGGAAATTCCAGAGACTCAGGGAGTAAAAGGGTCTGAGAAAGGGTTGCAAGACCCCAACCTAAGGCTGTATAAAGGGGAAGGATTTCTCTCCTGGTGCCTTGCCTGTTTTGTGGGGTGTGTGTGCATCTGTAACTTCAATAAATCTTTTCCTCCCATTACTGTGCCTGGTGTGGAGATTCATCCCAGCAGCGTATGGTAGACTGCGACCATTTTGTTCAAGACCTAGAACTACACATGGAAGTCTTAGAATAGATGCCCCAAACATCCATAAAAAGAAAAACTGATCAATTTAATCTTATCAAAATAAAAAGAATTTGTGCTCTGTGAAACGCTGTCATGGAGGAAGGATTTGCACGTCACACATCTGATAAAGACCGGGAAGCCTCAACTCACAGTGCGAAAGCAAACAGCAGTGAGGCAGTGAGCAGCAGCAGCACACGCTTGACCGGCGAAGGCGCACAGATGGCCAGTCCTCATCCTGCAGAGCGGCTGGGACTCAACAGTCACATGACCAAATGCTGAAGGCTCGGGTCACTCCTATGCTGCTGATGGGAATGTCGAGTGGTTCAGCCATTTTGGACACTAACTGTAGTTTCTTTGAAAAGATCACATGCAAGTCTTCAAAACCCAGCAGCTACACTCCTGAGGATTCATCTCAGAGACATGGAAGTGCGTCCTCACTGAAATGCGTGCTTCATTCATAATAGTTAAAACCTGGAGGCGGGCATGGTGGTTCATGCATTTAATCCTGCCACTTGGGAGGCTGACGTAAGAGGATCACTGTGAGTTCAAGGCCAACCTGGGCTAGAGTGAGACGTGCCTGTCCTCCCCCCACCCAAAATAAAACCCAGAGAGAAGCCAGGTGTCCTTTTTTTATTGTCCATAATGAGTTACATTATTTAGTGGGCCAAAAATGAGTTATCCCCAATTCCCCAATGCCCCCCATCCCTAATCAGCTGGATATCCTCTGCCATGGGCCGTCTGGATCAGTCCTTGTGGCAGGGGACCATGGGTAGCCTAGTACTCAGCCCGGTCCTCCTGACCCAAGTGTGTTGTTACTGAGGGGTGCCATGCCTCTGATAGTCTCCCTCACCACGGCTCTCACAATCTTTCTGCCCCCTCTTCCGCTCAGTTCCCTGAGTCGTGGTGGGTGAGTATTAAGGTTGCTTTAATGTTGTGAGCTTAGGGGTCTTTGTGTCGAAAATCGTTGGTTTCTGTCTCACTGGCTTATCCTGTGTTGATTGAATGGCTGTGGCTATGGGCCCCTTGTTCATCCCGTCATTCTCTGCAGGGTTCCCTATGGATCCTCCATGATATGACTGTGGTGGCTCATCTCTTGCTAGATTTCAGCTTTCTGCCTGCGGTCGGTTGGTAGGGTTAGATGGGCCCCAGCTCTCTCGCTGCATCCTGAAAAATACAAACACAATCTCCATTGGAGAGTATCAGTCTAGGTTAACAAATATACACAGTTCTGGATTACCAAGATTCTATTTTTAGTAGCCTCCCCGTCAATCGCTCCCATAATGCATCTTTTCTTGGGAGCCTAAGAGTATGGGATCCAGTGCATATCGCCCTGAATCCCCAGTTCCAGTCAAGGGCTCCTCCTCACTGAGTGGAATATTTGGCCGAATTTAAAAGCTGTTGATTGTCTCCCCCAGGCCTAGGCTCCTCCATCGCACAAGAAGCCAGGTGTCCTTCTGTGGATGACTGGTTAGATGGTGGAGCATCCACACCAGGAAGGCCGAACATAACTCCAGAAGGAAGGAGCTGGAGGACTGTCCACCACTGAGGCTTCTCCAGAGATTACACAGAGGGCAAAGCCTGTCCCCCACAGGGATGGTGCTGCGGGACCCTTATGGTACAACATACGCAATAGAGAAGAGTCATGCTCCCCCCTGGATGAGGGCATGGGAGGAGCTGTGTCTCCACAGAGCAGTGCAAAGGACCTCTTGCAACCAGTGCTCTACTCCCGCTGTTTCCAGGCCAGCTATTTGCTGAGATGTTGTGCTGTGGCTCAGGGAGCTCCCTTCTCTCTTGACCCTCATCGTAACCTGTGACTCCATCATTATTAAGATGCAGACTATGCACTCAGCCAGCAATCTGGATGGGAAGAGGTGGTGTGACGTATCAGTTACTTTCTTGCTGCTGGGACAAAATACCTGACCAGAAACAACTTAAGGAAGGAGAGAGTTTATTTTGGCCTACAGTTCCAGAGAATAAAGTCCATCATGGCAGGGAAAGTTCTGCCAGGAAGCCAATATCACATGGTCAGGAAGGAAATGGTAAGAGAACAGCAAGCGGGGCTGGACTAAAACCTCAAGGCCCGCCCCTAGTGACATACCTCCTCCAGCAAGGCACCACAACCTTCCTGATCCACGTCACCACCTGGAGATTAGGTATTCAAACACGTGAGTCTATGGGGGACATTTTACATTCAAACCCCACAGGTGGGCTTTTCTTTCAGGTGGCCAGTCCTCCACTGGCTTACAGTAAATGTTAGTTCTAGGTGTCATATTAACTCAATTGCAATGACCTTAGTGTGAGCATTTGGAAATAACTTCTCCAATTTAAGGCTTAAATGAATAAACTTCTAAGATTAAATCAGATACTTAAATATCCCAAGTTAAGCACAGGAAGGTAGCAGGTGACAGACAGTGTGGAGACTTCAGGGCCCTGGAGTGACACAGGGTCTTTCTGCTCCTAGGTTCTAAATCAGGTCTAGACACAGTAGACTTATATCCTTGTCTACATCATGTTGGGCAGGCGCTGAGTAGTGGAAGGCGGCTCCTGTTTGTGATGTTCTCTGGAGATCCCAAAGCCGTCTAGAACAGGTTTCCCTGCTCCTTCCTGCTGGCCCCCTCCGCTTAAGGACAGAAGGGGAGGAATCTACGTTCTCAGGAATGCTCATGTCTCCACACAGACACCCATCCTCTTGGCTACAATGAGAACTCTGAGGTTAGGCAACTAATTTCTCCTTCCTTTGCATTTTGCTACAGTCTGTGAACTTTTTAGGGTCTACGTAAGAGAATCTGAAAACAAGTGTAAAAGCAAATATAAGTGTTAAAGAAGTCTGCAGGTTTTACAGAATTTACTGCTGTGGCCTGACCACATGGAGTACGGGTGTTACCTTGGTCTTCGTGGATCTAGGGCCTGTGGGCTGGGCTGCCAGGATTCAGCCTGTGGGTGTCTCAGGGCTGTCTTCATCTCTTAGCTTCCTCCTTCCCCAAATGTCCGCTGGCTGGAGAGAATACAGCATTCACCATGATGACCCTGATATCCTGGTCTTGGGATTCAATTTTACTTTTGTGAGGAGCACCCAGTTTCTAGGGGGTCCTACGCGACGGCCAAGGTGCTCTCTTGGAGATGCCTGTCCTGAAGGAGTTTGCCCTCCCCCACAGAAGTTATGTGGGTGTGTTCACTTTAAGAAGTAAACCATTGCCTTGCCTTCTTCAGAGTTTTCTTATGGCTTTCATGGATGTGAAGGGCTGTTTCCAGGTAGACTTTCTGTGGGACTCGAGGGGAGGGTCAGCTGTCTGACAGCTGAAGTCCAGAGAGGTGATGGCTCGGGGTGTCCATGGTAGAGGTGCCGCGGCTGTGTGCTGAATGGACAGAAGTGTCTGCCCTGTACCACAAGCCTGTGAAGGGTGCTGGGGTCACAGGAAGAAGACCTGCATGCACTCTGCCTCCATTGGTCAGTCGTTGAAAGGGGAAGGGAGGGTCACTCCAGCATGCTTGACTGTCCAGGAGACTTGCTCTCCAAGGGCCCAGGCTCCGCCTTGACTCTGCTGGCTTCCAGCTCCCCTGAGGCAGCAGCTGCCCCATGGCTGTCATGGGTCTGCTGCCCAGGGCCTTCCTGTCAGAAAACGGCAGACAAGGGAGCCACCTAGACCCTTGCTGGCCTGCACTCTGCCTCCTGCCTTGCCGCCTCCCTGGCAATGCCTCGTCCACTGCCCAGGTCCTGTGCAGGCCTATGTGGGGTGGGGAGCTCCCTCTGGGGCCTACCTCCTGGTGTGTGGCCATCTGTACTTCTGCCTCAAGGAGGAGCCGTTCTGGACTGTTCTCATGCGCCTGTCCCTGTCACCAGGGAGACTGGATGAGCAGGGCTAGGCTCCTGTCCATGTAGAAGCTGGTCAGGTGCTGCCCTGCTCTGCCTGCTGCTGCGGAAGGGCCCCTCTTTGGGTGGTGCTGGGTGCTGGGGGGCTGCTCTTCTCAGGCCTCTGCCTGTCTCGGGACGTGTCTGCTGACATGGACCCCGCAGTTTGTTACCAGAGCTGCAAACAGTGGGTGCACCTTCCCTCTGTTTCGAATAAGGAATGGAACAATCCTAAATATTCAAAACTGGTTCTATTACTTCATCCCGCCATCAGTAAGAACCTGTCTCAGGAGCCCGGTGCCTGGTCCACCGCGGGAGCTGCTTCACTAGGCCACTCCAGAGCCATGGGGACTCAGCAACTTCAGGGTGAGTCGGCCTGCTGTCATGTAGGACCTCACGTTCTGTACCTCAGACCTCCACCTGTCGGGCCTGGTCAGATGGTCCTCAAGGTGGTCCAGAGGGCAAATGTAGGTGCACATGGAGGGAAGGAGGGTATGTGTCTGGTGGTCTTCCTCAGGTGGCAGCTTCCTGGAGAGGGACTGTGTCTGTTCCCTCAGTATTGCGTCCCCTGCATGTCACACCTGACAGTTGGCACTCAGTGACTGCTGCAGAGAGAGATACGGAGCCTCAGACCTCAGTCCTGGACAGGAGTCCAAGAGCAGGAGCCCGCAGATCCCTGCAGAAAGTGGACAGGGGACCAGAACGAGACATTCAGTCCACATTTCTGGGGCCCATCTCCACATTCCCAGGTGTGAAGAGTCATGCTGGCTGGTGCTCACTCTGACCCAGTTACTGTTCTGATGGTTTAGAGCTGGAGTCCCCCAAAGGCTCACGTGCCAAAAGTTTGGTTCCCAGTGCAGCACGGTTCTGGTGGACCTTGGGGAAGTACCTTGATTGTGAGGTCTCCAGCCTCATCACGGCTCCATTGATGGCTTCCCTTGGAAGTGAGGGAGACCTAGAGGAGGCATATGGTTGCAGGGACTGAGTCCTCCAGGATTGTATTTGGGCCCTGGCACTTCTTACTGCTCTGCCCCCTCCTTCCTGGCTGCCATGACACGAGCAGCTTTTCTCTACCTTGTCCTCTCTGCCATGATGTTCTAACTTGCCACAGGTCCACAGTAGTAATGGGGTCATGTGATCGATCATAGCTTGAAATCTCTGAAACTGTGAGCCACAGCAAACCTTTCCACCCTTCAGTTGCTCTTCTCAAGTGTTTGTCACAGCGCTGGACAAGAAGGCGGGGGAGATGGTCAGTGAGGAAAGTGCTTGCTGTACAAGCATGAGGACCTGAGTTCAGATCCCCAGTTCTCACATAAAATGCCAGTCCTAGTGGTGCACACTTGTAATCTCAGTGCTGGGGAGACAGCGTCAGCAGGATCCGCAGGGCTTGCCGGCCAGCTTGTTTAGACACATTGTTCAGTGACAGATCCTGTGGCATAAAAATTTGTGAGAAGCAATAAAAGAAGACAGTGTGTCAACCTCTTGCCTCCACATGCATGCACACCCTTGTGCACACACACATGCACACACATGTATACACATATGCATACACACTTGCACACACCATACACAGACAGCCTCCTGCCTCCACATGCATGTACACCCATGTGTATACACACGTGTATACACATGCATACACACTGGCACACACCATACGCACACAGCCTCCTTCCTCCTCATGCATGCACACCTGTGTGCATACACACATATATACACATGTATACACAGTTGCACACACATCATACACACACACAACCTCCTGCCTTCACATGCATGCACACACATATGATCCTAGTAAGGTGAGCAGTTTGTGGTCCCTCCTTTACAGATGGGGCAGCTGAGGTTGAGGGAGATTAGGCAACCTCCTCAGAAGTCAACCTCCCAGTAAGTGGCCAAGCGAGTTTGGAACTCTGGGTTATCCCAAGACCTAGAGTCAGCCACTGACTTGTAAGGCAGTCTCCCCAGGGGAGTGTCTATCCCTAGACAGACCCATTCTAAGCACTCTATATTTTATTTCTGCCCCATGAGCCAGGGTCAGCGCCAGCCTGCTGCTGGGTGTGGCCACACGCCCCCTGAGTGCAGTGCCCGTGAGGAATGTGTCCGGACCTCCAGGGCTTTGGAGAATCCGTGTTGGATTTGGATTTGCCTGGGTCCAGCAAGGAAGGCCTGTGTGCTTGCCTTGTGTTAGGTCTCGTCTCTGGATTGGTGTGAGTCGATTAATTCCCACACGCAGTTAACAAGGGGCCCAAGGGGCCACATACATACACATACTGTGAAGTTTGCAGGTTGTGTCAGTAGAGCTGGGCTTGTGAAAGAATCGAGTATGTGAGAGGCTCTCTGACCCAAGCAGTCTCAATTCTACCCCAGAAGACCAGAGTCATGTACCGATTACCATCAGGAAAGGTCTAGAAGTCACGGTGTGAGTCAACTTTAAACACACTACTTAACTCCTGCTTGTGTTCTGTACACTGCTGTGGTGAGCCAGACACCACGATGTCCAACTTGAAGAGGGCACTTGACCAAGCTGTGCCCCAGGAACAGGTTGTGAGGAGACTCTGAACCCTCATTCTTTAAAGAGAGAAGACCTTCCTGTGCCCTCGGGGGCAATAAATGGCTAGGCAATACAGCCCAGCTCCACCCTGATGGACAGTGCTTCTCAGGCTGTGGAGTTGCAGCCTCAGGGGCCCCTTCAGGGAAGGAATGCACCACCTGAAGGACCCTGGCGCCTCATGCAGACGCCCTGGAGAGTTCTTCCCAGTTGGCAGACATTGGAGCCCTCTGGATCTCAGCCTCGCAGCTCCGGGACAGGAAGCAGAACAATGAACATTTTGAGACCTGGCTTCAGTCTTCCGTGCGCTGGGGGAGCCAAGGCTAGGACTCTGGCAAGTGGAGCCCTGGCCCAGCACAGCAGCCTGACACTGAGTGTGTTCACTGGTTTTCTAAAAGGACACACTGAGTCATTTGTTTTTGGCCCATGAAGTATTACACGTATGGCTTGTGAGTTGTGCACATTTCTGTGTTTTGTCACAGCATCCTCTTGTGCGAGCTTGTCACAGACGACACCCCACCTGTGCCTCTGGCTCTCTAACCCCACATAGAAACTGCTTGAATTAATGAAAGAATATTTAAGTTAGCAAATGCTTGGGACAACTCAAAGGAAGACAGTGAGTAGGCTTATTGGACTTTTCTTCTTTTCTCTCTCTCTCTCTCTTTTTGAGACAGGATCTTATGTAGCCCAGGCTAGCCTCGAACTTACCATGTAGCTGAGGATGACCTTAAACTTCTGATTCTCCTGCCTCTACCTTCTAATTGCAGGCATTTGGATTTAATTTATTCTTATTATTGAGGGTTTTCCTTATAGTTATATAAGCCTTGTGTTGCGGTCAGCTTCCTAGTTGCTGCACAGAAAGAACTCAAACAAAAGCGGCTTGTGGAGGAATGGGTTTATTAGGCTTACGGACTCAAGGGGGGACTCCATCCTGGCAGGGAAAACGATGGCATGAGCAGAGGGTGGACATCACCTCCGCCACAGCACTGGAAACAGCGGCAGGAAGGTGTGCCAAATACTGGCCAGGGGAAGCTGGCTTATAACCCCCAAAAGCCTGCCCCCAACAACACAGCTCCATCAAGTTTGTAAAATCCAAACTGCCATCAGCTGAGGATCGACTACCCAGAACACATTCATTTGTTTGTGGGGGACACCTGGATCAAACCATGACACCTTGTTTGCCTTACTTAGAATTTTGCCATTAATTTTGCATGTTCACAATCAACACTGCACAGTCAGATTCCTTCTCCATGGCTTCTGAAGCCATTCAACCTGGATGTCTGTAAGCTGTGGCCACCATTCTCCTGAGATTCCACTTTGTTCCTTTTCTGTTATTATGCCTCATTGGCCAGCAAGTAAAGACCTATGACCTCCTCACAGGCTCTTCCCAGGCCCTATCCTAGAATTGTCTGTTCTTTGGGCCCAGCAAGTCTGAAGTCAGGAAACTGAGGCAGGAGTTCTGTGTGACGTGTAGAGGCGGAATTCCCTCTTCCTTGGAGACTTCAGTGGGGTGGGTAAGGCCTGCCATATCTTGGAGTGTTGTCTGCTTTCCCGGGAGCCCCTGGTTGGGTGTGCTCCCCAGCCACATCTCCAACATGCCTGCACAGTGCCCCAGCCAGCACTGGACTGGAGAGGGAGGATCAGCCCTTTCCTTGCCTCCTAACTCCCCTACCTGCCCTGAAAGAACTGTCTGCTTCCCTCGGTTCATGACTCCTGGACTCTCCAGGTGGTCCCTCCACCCCTTCATGAAATGCCATCCTCACCAGAGTTATTGTGGAGACATTTTTATATCTGCCCTCCTGGGCTCAAGGACACCTAGAGGCCCATGGCGATTTTCCTCAAGACCATGTCCCGGCAGGGTCTTGACAGACCCACACATCCCTGAGGGCCGTGGCTTCAGTGACAGGAAATCTCACCCCAAGCCATGGTTTCGGGCACGGCCCTGTCCAACAGGGTTTCCATTACAGGACAGCATTCAGACTTTTCTGAAACAAATCCGGTGGAACCTTTGGTTTCGTGTATTGGGAAAGTTCCTCTGTGCCCCTCTCCAGCAGTCCTCTGCTAGAGTGGCCCTCCAGGCACCCTGCTCCTCACCGCCACCACATGGCCTGACTTCTGAGCCTGGGCAGTTGGAGTGTCACTTGAATATACACACCCACATCTGGAGCCCTCATCAGATTTCTGTGGACAAGGTGTGACATCAGCACATCCTTTGTGGAGACAGCCTGTTCTCCCTGGTTCTGGACCCACCTATTGTGCTTGGGGGCTTCCTCTCTCAGGGGCTGCCCCTTCTTGAGAACAGAGTGTCCTTTGTCCTTCATGAGGTGGGCAAGTCATCCTGGGGGGGAACTGTTGTTTTCCAAGGCAGGCGCCCAGAACAACAAAACGTGAGGAAGCCATCTATTGTTCTGTGGCTCCTCACACTGAGGTCTCTCTAGTGTTGGCTGGTTTTTGCTCTTGGTGCTACTTCCCCACTGCTAAGTAGATATTCCATCCGCTCAGGCAAAGCAGAATATCTGGCGACAAGTTGAAAAATAAAGCCATTCCTCACAGCCCTCACCCGGCTCACTCAGAACCCCAGCCGATGGAGACCCATTCCTCTTAGCCCTCATCCTGTTCATTCACACAGAACCACTCCTCTCCGCCTTCACCCTGCTCACTCACAGGAGGACCCACAGATCATTGAGGCCCACTTGTCAGAGGTACCATACTGGAGGCAGCCCTCTTACTCCTTGGAAAGTGCTGGATGCCAACACTAGAGCATCAGGTATTACACACAGACCCATGCCAAGTACACCCTAATGGCGATTTTGGGTGTCCTGAGGACATTAAGGGGCCTCCCTTGTACTCAGCCTGGTGCCAGGAGCCTGCTAGCCCTCTTCAGCAATGCTCTCTGTAACGTGACCCCTGTCCTGCATTGGGCCATTTTCTCTATCGTTCCATTCTGGCTGCTTTTTTGAACCTTGGATGGTGTTGGTCCAGTTCCAGGACAGCAACAATCTTAGTTTTCCCTGTGGAATCTGAAAGCAACCAACAGGAAAACACTGGGCAAGAGAATCCAGAAAATTCCAGGGTAGGTCAAACCTGATCTAAAATAGGAATGCCATCCTGACTACGGCAACATTGTCCTCCTTTGCATGGGGGCATCTATTCTCACCTGCAGGAACCACATCTTGCAAGTTATGCATTTGCTCCAGAGAGGATTTGTCTCAAAAAGGAGCAGAGTGTGGATATTCGTGCAATCTGTTAGGATTGGGGTGTGTGTGTGTGTGTGTGTGTGTGTGTGTGTGAGAGAGAGAGAGAGAGAGAGAGAGAGAGAGAGAGAGAGAGAATGTGCACAGGTACGTGATGGCCCATGTGTTGGCCTGAGGTGGGCTGCTGTTGAACCTAGTGCAGGGGTCTGAACAAAGGCTGTCTGTATCCACCCCTCTCCTGTTGTGTCTATGCGAGGTGCTCACCCATCTGAAGCTGGCCATTTTGTCATGAACTTGGGAGAACCTGTGGGTGTGGCTCCACTACGGGACGCAGAAGACAGACTGGCATTTTCACAACCAGTTATTTGGGACTCAGTGGCGAAAATCAAGGGGTCCTGTAGAGAGGCACCCCCAAGCTGAGAACTGGGCTGTCTCAGTTCTCAGAATCCATGGCTGTACCTGTTCTTCTTGCTGCTACGACAGCATTGCACAGTGGCCAAAATAATGCTAGTGCATTCCCTGGAAGCTCTGCTGGCCAGAAGCCCTAAGCCTAGAGGTGGGCAGGGCTGGTCCTTCCTACAGCAGAGAGGCACCTGCCCCCCCCCCTTGTCTAGCTTTCCCTGTGGCTTACCAGCTTCATGTTCCCCTGCCTCAGAGCCTCTTAGAAGGACAGAGATGACGTTGGCCCCAGGATAACGCAGGATGGTCTCCCACAGCCAGACCTCCTAACTGAATCCCAACTGCAAAGTCCTTATGGTGACCCTACCAAGTTCCAAATGAACAGTTTCAGTGCACCAGTGACCCTCTGGTGCCTGGAGGCTGTATCATGGTTGTCACTGGTGTGCCAGGTGTGTCCCAGTTCAGGCGACCCTGAGGGCCACAGGCCTTGGGCTGTACAGGGGAAGACCAAACAGGTGTGTGAACTTCACAGACTATTAAGGACACTAAAGTCCTTTTTGCTCCCTTTCCTGACCCACCAGGAGTGCCTGAACTGCCAAGGTCTGCCTGCTGGCTTCTGGTTTACCTACATGTGCTTGCTCTCTAGGAGAACACAGAACTCCCAAGGAACCTTCTGGAGACAGATGGGGCCTGTAAGCCATCTCACAGAGAACAATAAATTCAGAATGATGAAGTAATGTGGTCAGGATTCTATTGTCTCTGACCTGGCACCCAGCCAACCCAGCCGAGGGTCAGATATGTGGACAGACCTTCTCCCCAGATGCCCTGAATGTCAACTCCTTGCTGGTCTGGCTGGCTGGCACACATCTAATGGTGGGGCCCAGGCTTCCTAGCTGGAGCTCCTGCTATAGCTGTTGATGGGTCCCCAGCATGGAGAGAAAAGAGACCCTTTGCCCAGGCTCGACCCGCTCTCCAGGGGACTTTGCAGGAGTGAGAGCCCCCATGCAGCCGGTCTCAACACAGAGTAGTTTTCTGAACTCAGAATTTGAGTCTCTTTCTCTTCACCTTGGCTCTCAGCTGGAATTATGGGGACAAGAAAAGCCAGCTGACTCCACACATCCAAGAGCATGGTGGAGTGCCTGGTGATGGAGCCTAGACTGAGTGAGGATGGGTGGGAACACTGCATGGTGTCCAGTTTGGTTACCATCTCTTCAGTAGCTCCAGTGACATGAAGAGGTGACGCCAGCACCCTCCCATGTGACAGGAGCAACCTGTACAAGGATCTACACAGCCAGCCAGGTGAGCATGAGGACTGTTCACAAGGAGGATAGTGAGTCCCCCGTGACCAGGGAAATGGCTTCTGGCTCCGTCAGCTCCAGCCCCACAACACATGTGAATGCTGCCT
>PVHP010031943.1:0-20663 GCA_004024765.1 Zapus hudsonius | reverse complement strand
TCTACCACTGAGCCACACCCCAGCCCCTCCCTGGGGGATTCTAGGCAGGAGCTCTACCATTGAGCCTCACCCCAGCCCCTCACTGGGGATTCTAGGCAGGGGCTCTACCACTGAGCCACACCCCAGCCCCTCACTGGGGATTCTAGGCAGGAGCTCTACCACTGAGCCACACCCCAGCCCCTCACTGGGGATTCTAGGCAGGAGCTTCTAGCTCATTTTGAGGCAGGGTCTCCTTGTTTTGCATCCTTGAACTCACTCTGTCCAGTCCCTGAACTTTTGATCCTCCTGCATTCCCTTCCCTGGGAGCTGAGATGACAGGCCTGTACCACCATGCCTGGCTAAGATTTTGGGTGTAAAGAACCAGAAAATCTCACACATCCACCCACATGCTCACAAAGCTCTCAGCAAGAGTGGGACACGACTCGGAGCCAATGCACAGGAAGCAGTACCAAAGAGAAGGAAGAAGCAGTGGGGTCTGGGTATAGTTTAACACAGAGCTGACAGGGTGCTGAGGGAGCAGGTGCAGGCAGGAGGAAGGGGAGGAGAGGGTGAGGGACACCTGCAAGTTGGTAAATTTGGCCAGAACTGCTGGGCATCAATGGGTGGTGTTGAGATGAGAAGTGCCTGTGTAGGAGAGGGAGCGAGAGGCGCAGATGTGGGCTCTGAACCAGCCACTCAAAGTGTCATCCCCTTAAAGACTCCGAGTATCCATTGTGACAGCGGTTCAAGGTGGCGCATGCCTTTAATCCCAGCACTTGGGAGGCAGAGGTAGGAGGATTGCCATGAGTTCAAGTCCACCCTGAGACTACAGAGTGAATTCCAGGTCAGACCCTACCTTGAAAAACAAAAACATACAAACAAACAAAAAAAATGAATCCCCAAGCCACCTGTCACTGTGACGTTCCCCAGAGTGGGTGAGGTGCAGGCAGATGAGGCCTGCCAGCAGGGATGCCATGATACCAGCTCCCTGTGTGTCCCAAACTCTGCTCCCTGCCTTCAGTACCAGTCATGGGCCGTTCCCATGGCAACATCTCCAAAGAGCCTCTTCTCAATGGCACCATGTAGTCAGCCAGGCACCAATTTGGCAAGTTTGGACTAACCCCAATTGCAGAGCTGGAGTAAGTGATTCTGCCACAGGGTAACAGACGCCTCACCTGGAAAGCTGTGGTCAGGAACATCACTAGGAGAGCATCTTTGGGGGCTGGAGAGCTGGCTCAGCGATTAAGGCACTTGCCAGCAGAGCCTAACGACCCAAGTTTGATTCCCCGGTGCCCATATAGAGCCAGATGCACCAAGTGATGCATGCATCTGGAGTCTGTTTGCAGCGGCTGGAGGTCCTGCTGTGCCCATTCTCTATTTCTCTTCTATCTTTCTCCGGTTGCAAATAAAAATATTTTTTTCTTAAAATAAATTATCTTTGAATTAGGGGTGGTGGTGCATGCCTGTAATCCCAGCACTTGGGAGATGGAGGCAGGAGGATTTGGAGATCCAGGCCAGCCTGGGCTACAGAGGAAGGGCTGGCTTATAGCTCAGCAGTAGAACACTTGCCTAGAATGCCCTGGTGAGGGGCTCAGGACCTGGGTCAGAGGTCAAACACCTGTCTAGCATATGCAGTGCCCTGGAAGTGGGGAGAAACATGCATATTTAAATGATTTTATTTACTAAAACTATAAGTCCTTTTAATTTCAGGGTTTTTTTCAGGCATAGTGGCTCATGGCTATAATCTCAGCATCCAGGAGGCTAAGGTAGAGGACTCCTTTTGAGTTCAAGGCTAGTCTGTAGTGACTTCTAGGTCAGTCTAAGCTAGAGAGCCTAAAAAAAAAAGTTTTGTATCTCCCATGAGCAGTGTGAGGGAATATATCAGATTAGATGAGCTACTGTGATCAAGGATGGATGAGGGTCCCTTGTTCCAGTTCAAACCCCTTCCATCCATCTTGAAGAATTAACATCATTCTTAACCTCAGCAAGCCCCCACCCCTCTCTCATTTTTCCAAGGTAGGGTCTCAAAAAATGATTCTCCTACCTCTGTCCTCCCTGGTGCTGGAATTAAAGCCATGCACCACCACACCTAACTCTAACTCTCTCTCTCTCTCTCTCTCTCTCTCTCTCTCTCTCTCTCTCTCTCTTCCCCCATTAATACCATTTTTTAAAAATTTATTTAGCCTGGGAGTGGTGGCGCACGCCTTTAATCCCAGCACTGTGGACGCAGACGTAGGAGGATCGCTGTGAGTTCAAGGCCACCCTGAGTCTACATAGTGACTTCCAGGTCAGCCTGGACTAGAGCGAGACCCTACCTCGAAAAACCAAAAATAAATAAATAAATAAAATAAGGTCCAGCAAGCCCACTGAGAAGGGCCCCCAGCAGGTTGGGGACAAGGAGGAGGGAAATGGGAGTACCATCATAAGACTTGCTCATACAATGTTTGTAATCATTGACAATAAATATGGGGAAAATAGGGGGCTGGAGAGATGGTTTAGCAGTTAAGGTGCTTGCCTGCAAAGCAGAAGGACCAGAGTTCAATTCCCCAATACCCACGTAAAGCCAGATACACAATGTAGTGCATGTGTCTGGAGTTCGTTTGCAGTGGCTGGGGGCCCTGGGACACCCATTTTCTCTCTCTCACTCTCTCTCTCTCTCTCAAATAAATAAATAATTAAAATAAAATAAGGCTGGAAAGATGGCTCAGTTGTTAAAGGCACTTGCCTCAGTTCGATTCCCCAGTACCCATGTAAAGCCAGATGCACAAAGTGTTGCATGCATCTGGAGTCCATTTGCAGTGGCTGGAGACCCTGGTGTGCCCATTCTCTCTCTCTCTCTCTCTCTCTCTCTCTCTCTCTAATGAATAAGTAAAATATTGTTTAAAATGGTCTGGGGAGATGAGTCAGTGGATAAAGCACTTGCTGTATCAGTGTGAGGACAGGAGTTTGGAGCCCCAGCACCCATGTAAATGCTGGGTAGGCATGACAGCCAGCCTCTCGGCTAAGCACTGGGGAGGAGACAGGGGATCTCTGGGCAAGGTGCTAGCCAATGAGAGAACTCTGTATTCAAGAGAGGAGCCCTGTCAGAAAGGAGACACCAGAGGTCAGCCTCTAGCTCCACACTCAAGCACACACATGCATCCGCACACATGTGCACATGCAATAAATACAATCACATTTTAAGTAAATAAGGTCCTACCAAGTGCATCTTTTGTGTCCTACTATGACCAGATTTATATACCCTACAGGAAAGCAACATAGCATACAAGGCAAAGGGGGCTGAAACCTTTCATGTGTCCCAATGACACATCACTAGGAGACAAGGTTCTGGTGGGTCAAGTGCAGCATTCTAGAATTCTCCACATGTATGTAAAGTGCTCCAACCTTCCAGTGATAGCCTAATTTCTTTGGTCATTTGACTTACAACACTATCCCTTTTCGGCTGTGCGGTCCTCCTGAACCCGGGCAAGGTCAAGGCCAGGCTCTGAGCACATGGGAGGCAGCTTAGCTCCTCTCCCAGTCCCAGCACACTGGCGCCTTTTGCAGCTTTAGATGGGCCGGGATGAGTCGGCTTTCCCCTTCCCTGGCCTGTGCTCACTGCAGACATCAGGAGAGAGAGGAGAGGACCCAGCTGTCGCCCCCTCCCCAAAACCACCACCACCAGCGTCCTCAGGGTCCTCAAGGCTTCCACCAAACCTGAGGGTTGGTTTTCCAGAAGGCTTGGGTGCAAGGGGCTCCCCGATGTTGGAAAGGCACCGGCTCCTGTCTCAGGGGTTTCCTCCAAGAGCAGCCAGGCCGCGCCCAGCTAGGAGATTAATGAATGAAAGGAGAAAAGGGCGGGGCGGCGGCGGGGGGGGGGAGGAGGCTGGAGCTGTGGGCGGGGCTTGGTTAGTGGGCGGGGCTAAGCGAGCTCCGCAGTCCCCCGTCGCGTCGCAGAGGCGTAGTTGCCGCCGAAATGAGGCGTGGTTACCGCCGAGGGGGCGGGGCCGCGCAGGGCAGTTCCTGCCGCCGTGCCGCTCGCCCCGCCCCTGCCGCAGCTCGTAGGCTCCGCCCCCTCCGCGCGTTCTCCTTCCCCCGCCCCCCGCCCCCGCTCCCCAGGCCACCGCGGACCCGAGCCCGGCGTCCCAGCAGAAAGAAACCCGAGGCGGCGGAGGCGGCGGCGGCGACGACGACGGCGACGGTAGTGCTTCCGCGAGCTCCGAGCGCCTCGGCTCCGGCCCGCGCTCCCCGCCTCCCGCCTTCTCGGGCCGGCGGCGGGTGAGCTCGCGGGCCCGGCCAGTCTTGCAGCCAGCCCACCCGTCGGGCTCCGGTGCTCCGCCGAGTGCATGAGGTTGACGCTACTTTGTTGCACCTGGAGGGAAGAACGTATGGGAGAAGAAGGTGCGCCTGGGACCCGGCTGGGGCTGGGGGGAGCTGCACGCATCCGAGGGGACCCCCGCTGCAGCCAGGCCGCGCCCCTGCCTGCTGGGGACACGCTCAGGCCCTTCCCTGTCATCCTCCCTCCGGGGTCTCCCTTCCTGGGTCCTCTCCCCCACCCCTCGCCAAGATGGACTGCGTCCCCCGTGGGGGAAGAGAACCCCTCTTTCTTTACTTCCATCCTCTCTTCGCTGCATCCCCGCTGTGCGTGAGGAGTCCCAGGCACTGTAGGCTCAGCCCCTGACTCCGTAGTGTACTCACCCAACCCGGGGCCTCAGCGCCCCCCACCCCCACCCCACCCCCAGGCCACCCCCTTCATCCTGTGTCCAACTTGATCTGAGAGAACTCCAGCCGCAGCCTTGGGTCTGAGTCACCAGCCCGCGTGTTGCAGGGCTCTGTGACCTTGAATCAAGCTAACACCAACTCTGGGCCTCAGTTTCCCCCATCTATGTATTTCCAGGATAGGATAGCTGGTTTCTGGTACTGGTGACTGAGAGATGATGGGCACAGTTAAGAGATATTTATTCAAGGATCTGGTGACAAAATACTGCAGGGGACCCCCCCCCCTTCTTCCTGCACCAAACCTGGTGCTTATCATCTGTCTTGGCTGGGACTCCTAGCATCCACTTGACTTGTCCCTCACTGGTGGACCCCAGGCTTAAGGCTATACTTACAATTAGCATTCAAGACCCAGCGGCTCCCTCAGCCTGCTTCAGAGTCTAGGGTCTCACCTGGGTTCCCCACCTCCCAAGGCAGGTCATGACTTCACCTGCCCTCCTCTCCCCTCTACACTTCCCATAAGCCTCTGCTTACCAGGATGAGATATAGGCCCACCTTACCCTGGCTTCGGGAACCTGGCTCTGTGGTGTAGCGAGTCTTGCCTCGTGTGGGGCTCAGTTCCCCCTCCTGGGACATCTTGCAGGGCCCCCAGCTGCAGGGTTGCCAGGTCCCAGAGATGACTCAGCATGCCTAGGGGCTGACTTACGCTGTCCCAACCTTTCACTAAGGTACCCTTAGAACCAGCTCCCTCAGGCTTCCTACCATGCCCCTAGCAGCCCAGGTTGAACCAAGCCAGCCTTACACAGTCCCTGCCCTTTTATCACTTCTTCCTGACCAGGCAGGACACTAAAGATGGCTGTGACAAGGATGTCACTCACTCTCTGCCTTCTTTCTCCGCCTTTACTTTGCCAGACACTGACTCAAAAGAGACACTCTTCTTGAAGGGAGGTTACAGATGGGGATACTGAGGCTCAGAAAGGCTTGGTGATTCAGCCAATATCTAGCAGAACTCGCAAGCATCCTTGTTTCTCTGGTTGGCACAGTGACTCTTCAGCCTGGGTGCTGTGTGTGTGTATGCCAAGTCCACCTGGGGTCTTCAGGACGGGCTGAAACACCAGCAAACTGCACCCATAGGAATGGCTGTCTGACTCTGTTTCCACCCCTGCAGGAAGTGAGTTGCCCGTGTGTGCAAGCTGCGGCCAGAGGATCTATGACGGCCAGTACCTCCAGGCCCTGAATGCTGACTGGCATGCAGACTGCTTCAGGTAAACCAGGCTGGCCAGGGGTGGGCACTCTCAGCAAGGCATGCCAGAGAGTTGGGCATTCCTCCCGTGCTTCCCCACCTTGCTACCTACAGGGAGTTCTTGACCTCAGTTTCCCCAATCTGGAAAACAGGGAGTTAGTTTGAGAGAGAAAGAGGCAGAGAGAGAGAGAGAGAGAGAGAGAGAGAGAGAGAGAGAGAGAGAGAGAGAACACCAGGACCTCAAGCCACTGCAAACAAATTCCAGACCCATGTGCCACCTTATGCTCTTTTTTTTTTTTTTTTTGCACTGGGGAATTGAACTCTGGTTCTTCTGCTTTGCAGGCAAGTGCCTTAACCGCTGAGCCATCTCTCCAGCCCAAGGAATCTGTTTTAATGCTACTGGAGATTGAACCCAGAACTTCCCACATGCCAGGCAAGCACTTTACCACTGAGCCATGACCTCATCCTCTCCTGGGGATTCTAGGCAGGCGCTCTACCACTGAGCCACACTCCCAGCGCTTCATTGTGATTCTAGCAAAGTACTCTTGCTGAATGAGCCATGCCTGCAACTCTAAAAAAGGACTTTTGACCGGAAGATCCCTAACAGCCTTCTGGTTTGTCCTGAATTTTTTTTTAATATTTTATTTATTTATTTTCAAGCAGAGATGAGAGAGTGAGAGAGAGACAGAGACAGAGAGCACGCACCAGGGCCACCACCTTGTGGGTCTGGCTTATGTGGGTCCTGGGGAATTGAACCCGGGGCCTTAGGCACTGGAGGCAAGTGCCTTAACTACTGAGCCATCTCTCCAGCCCGTCCTTCTGAATTTTTAAAAAATATTACTATTATTTTTGAGGTAGGGTCTTACTTTAGCCCAGGATGACCTGAAATTCACTATGTAGTCTCAGGGTGACCTCAAACTCACAGCAATCCTCCTACCTCTGCTCTCCCAAGTGCTGAGATGAAAGGTGTGCATCACCACACCTGGCTGAAAAAAAATTATTTATTTGCAAGGGGAGAGAAAGAATTGGTGCACCAGGGCCTCCTGCCACTGTAAACATGCTCCAGATGCATATACCACTTTGTGCATCTGGCTTTACATGGGTACTAGGGAATCAAACCCAGGCCATCAGGTTTTGTAAGCAAGTACCTTTAACTGCTGAGCCATCTCCTCAGCCTCCTTTAATTCTCTTAAATTCTCCTGCCTCAGCCTCTAGGATTACAGTGTACCACCATGCTTGACATATAGTAGGGTCTCACTCTAGCCCAGGTTGACCTGGAATTCACTATGTAGTCTTAGAATGGCCTTGAGCTTATACTAATCTTCCTGCCTCGGCCTTTTGAGTGCTGGGATTAAAGGCGTGCATCACCATGCCCGGCTAAATAATTTTCTTAATTTTTTTTTGTGGTGCTAGAGATGAAACCCAGGATTATATGCATGATACAGAAGTACTGTGTCACTGAACTATATCCCCAGATACACACACACACACACACACACATGCATACTTTTTGAGATAGTCTTATTATGTTGCCATAATAATAGTCTTGTTCCAGGCTAGCTTGGAACTCCTGAGCTCAGCTGATTTACCTGTCTTAGCCTCCCTGGTAACTGGGACTATAGGTGTGTGTCACCAACCTTGGCTTATCTGGAATTCTTTAAATCCTCCTCAGGGGCTGGGGACGTGGTTTATTTGGTATTGTTTGCTCGGCTTGCCAAAGCCCTGGTTTCCATACCCAGCACCACATAAACCAGGCATGTTAGTACACAGTTGTGTCCCAACACTGGGGAAGTAGAGGCAGGAGGATGAGAAGTTCACAGTCATCCTTTGCTACATAGGTTTGTGGCCATCCTGGGCTACTTGAGATCCTGTCTCCAAAAAGAAAGAAAAAAAAAAAAACCTCTTTTTTTTTTTTGAGGGGGGCTGGGTTTGAGACAAGTTCTCACTCTAGCCCAGGCTGACCCGGAACTCACTCTGTAATCCTAGGATGGCCTCGCACTCACAGCGATCCTTCTACCTCCGCTTCCTGAGTGCTGGGATTGAAGGTATGTGCCACCAAGCCTGGCAAACCAAACAAAACAAAATAAAACCCCCTCTTTAGATGACTTATAATACTTAATGCATGGTAAGTATTGTGTCAGTAGTTATACCATAGTGTTCAGGGAACAGTGACCGAGAAACTAGTCTGTATGTTCAAAGGCAGTTATTTTTCCCTGAGTGTTTTTCACGTATGTGTATGTGTGTCCATGTGTGTGTGTGCACATGCATGTGTGTATGCAAACACACATGCCTCACATGCATGCATAGGAAAGTCAGAGTAGGACATCAGGCGTCTTTTTACTGCTGTGCAAGCTTATGTCCTTGAGATGGTCTCTCACTGAACAGGGAGCCTCAGCTAGCCTCCTCTCTGTGCCCCCCTCTGGGTTTACAGACATGCATGGCAGCCATGCCTGGCTTTTTACATGGGTGCTGGGGGTCCACCTCAGGTCCTCATGCTTGTGAAGCAAGTGCTCTTATCTACTGGGCCATCTCCCTTTCCTTAATATTTTCAATCTGAGGCTTCTCAAATTCCCTGTGGTGAGCCCATATTGGGGGGGGGGGGATTGGACTGTTATCACCAAGTTCTCCTAGCACTCAGAGGAGAAAGAAGGTGGTGCTCAGCGCGCCCCAGCCTCCCTGAGCACTCTTGCTCCTGGGGAAGGGGAAGAGAAGCCAGGGCTCAGGGGAAGGTGAGCCACTGTCCCTGGGCTCCAGCTGCTCGTGAAGATGCATGGGCCTTGACAACAGCCCTGACCTCCAGACACAGGCAGAGATAGTAAGGGGGCAGGGCTGTGGCCAAGGATAAAGGAGAACGATGGAGGCATAAAAGTGGTCCAGTGACCCGGTAGGAGCATCCTGAGAAGTGAAGTACAAAGGATAATCAAGGCCAGCCTGAGCTACATGAAGCCCTGCCACAAACAAACCAACAAAAAGGGCTGGGGAGATGATGGCTCAGTTGGTAAAGGGTTTGCCTCCCAAGCATAAGGACCTGAGTTTGGATTAACAAAATTTGTTTAAAAGCCAAGCGTAGCAGCATATGTTTGTGATCCCAGCACTGGGGAAGTAGAGACAGGAGGATCCCTGGGGCTCACTGGCTAGCTAGTCTAGTTGAGTTGATGAGCTCCAGGTTCAGTGAGAGACTCTGTCTTAAAGAATAAAGTAGGGCTGGGTGTGGTGGTGGTACATGCCTTTAATCCCAGCATTTGGGAGGCAGAGGTAGGAGAATTGTTGTGAGTTTAAGGCCAGCCTGGGACTACAGAGTGAGTTCCAGGTTAGTCTGGGCTAGAGTCAGCCCCTACCTCAGAAAAAAAAAATTAAAACAATCAAAGAATAAGGTGGCAGTGACTGGGGAGATGGCTCAGTGGTACTTAATAAGGTACTTGCTTACAAGCCTGTTAACCTGGGTTTAATTCCCCAGCACCCATGGAAAGCAAGACAAAAGTGATCCATGAGTCTAGAGTTTGTTTGTGGTGGCAAGAGACCCTGGCACACCCATACACACATAGACAGACACATACACAAATAAATAAATAAAAAATTAAAAATAATAAGGTGGAGAACAATGGAAGAAGACACCCATCGTGGGCTTCTGGCCTCCAACGCACATGTGCACACAACCTACACATTTTCCCTGAGGTAGGATCTCGCTCTAGCCCAGGCTGACCTGGAATTCTCTATGTAGTCTCAGGTTGGCCTCAAACTCATGGCAATCCTCCTGCCTCTGCCTCCTGAGTGCTGGGATTAAAGGCACCTGCTTCCATGCCCAGTGTAGACCACGCTTTTTAAAAAATCAGCATTTTCTTGTATTTAGCAGAAGCTAAATAATTGTTCTTCTATTGTTTTGTGTAGTCAGATACTGAGTAATATCCCTCCTGCGAAGGAAAACCCTGAGCATAGAGAGATACATTTTCTTGCCCTAAGTCACACAGCCAGAGAGTGACAGGAACACACAGTGAGACCAGGAGGCAGGCAGGTGATTGAACTAGATGCTCAGAAAGAAGCCTGTGGGAAGCCCCAGGGACTCTTGACACACACAAAGCCACCCACACCAGGAGACAAGGCCATATAGATGGTTGGTTAGGGGTGGGGCTAAGAGGCAAAGTTGGGATGGAGCTGAGGCAGCCATTGAATGCCAGGATTAGCCCTTCTGAAGACAATAGAGAGGCAGTGGACAGCTGGGGGACGAGCTGTTTGTTGAAGAGTGCCATCCCAGTGGGCAGGTGGTAGCAGCTTGCAGGAAGAGACTGTCACCAGGGTTCAGGGGTCTGAGTCACACACCCGACTTAGCAGGTGGCCGAATGAAGAGGATTCTGATATGGAAGGGATGATATTTGACAAGTACCTTTTGCACATACTAATCCAAATTGCTCAAAAAATAAAAAACCAGGCTGGAGAGATGGCTCAGTAGTTTAAAGGCACTTGCTTAACAAAGTCTGCATCCCAGGTTTGATTCCCCACTATCCACATAAACCAGATGCACAAAGTCACAAAGGGGTGCATACATCTGGAGTTCATTTGCAGTGGCAAGAAGCCACAGTGTACCCATTTATATTCTCTCTCTCTCCTTCTCTCTCTACTTATAAATAAAAAATAAAAATATTTAGAAATAACTTTCAAAGCTAGGCATAGTGGTACACACTTTTAGTTCCAGTGCTTGGGAGGCAAAGATAGGAGGATCACTGTGAGTTCAAGGCCAGCCCAAGACTACATACTGAATTCCTGGTCATCCTGGGCTAGAGTGAGATCACACCTCCTCAAAAAGCAAAAAAGAAGAAGAAGAAAATTTCAAGGCTGGAGAGATTGCTCAGTGGTTAAAGGTGCTTGCTTGCAAATCCTGATGGCCTGGGTTCAGTTCCCTGGTACTCATATAAAGCCAGATGTACAAAGTGGCACATGCATCTGGAATTCATTTGCAGTGGCTGGAGGCCCTTGTGGTTCTACACTCATCCTGTCTCTCCCTCTTGCTCCATGCTTTCAAATAAAAATATTTTAGGAGCTCACTTTTTTTTTAATATTTTATTTATTTATTTGAGAGAGAGAGAGAGAGGGAGAAAGGGGCAGACAGAGAATATGGGCTCCATATGAACATATGAACTCCAGACACATGCGCCCTTGTGTGCATCTGGCTGTATATGGGCACTGGGGAATCGAACTCTGGTCCTTCTGCATTGCAGGCAAACGCCTTAGCCGCTAAGCCATCTCTTCAGCCCTAAATAAAAATATTTTAAAAAGAAGTTCAGCTGGGCGTGGTGGTGCATGCCTTTAATCCCAGCACTCAGGAGGCAGAGGTAGGAGGATCACTGTGAGTTCCAGGCCACCCTGAGACTACATAGTGAATTCCAGGTCAGCCTGGTAAGACCTTACCTCAAAAAAAAAAAAAAAAGTTCAAGTCATCCTCAGCTATATTGTGAATTCATGTGGGACACATAAGACCCTGTCTCCAGAATAAAAATAAGGAGCTGAAGAGGTTTCTCAGTGGTTAGGGCACTCACCTGCAAAGCCTAACCACCCAGGTTCAATTCCCCAGTGCCCACATCAAGACCAGATGCACAGAGTGGCGCATGCACCTGGAGTTCATTTGCAGGGATAGGGGCCCTGGCATGCCCATTTTTCCTCTCTCTTATCTCTCTCTGCTTGCAAATAAATAAATTAAAATAGATTGAAAAGTACTTGGAAGCCAGGCATGATGGCGCCTGCCTTTAATCCCAGCACTTGGAAGGCAGAAGTAGAAGGATTTTGGTCAGTTCAAGGCCAGCCTGAGATTACAAATTGAATTCCAAGTCAGCCTGGGCTAGAGTGAGACACTACCTCGAAAAACAAAACAAACAAACAAAAAAGACAGGGGGGTTGCCATGAGTTAGGACAATCTGGGCTATAGAATGGGACCATGTCTCAAAAAAGGAAGGGAGCTGGAGTTGGCTCAGTGGTTAAGTGTACTCATTGCACCAGCATGAAGGTCTGAGGGGGTTCCATGAGTGCCCAAGTTCAAATCTCCAGATCCCACGTAAACAGCTGGGCATGGCATTTGAGTTTGTACCCCCAATTCTTCAGAGGAACAGAGACTGGGAGCAGAGATAAAGAATCATCGGAGCCCCCCAAGCTCCAAAGTCAATAAAGAGAGTCTCTGGCTCAGAAGAGACCAGGTGGGAAGGAAGAGCAATGGAGCAGGCACCTGACGTGCCACACTGGCCGCTGTAGGCGAGCATATTGGGTGCCTCAAAGGCACCTGAGTGCCGAGATTACAGACGTGTGATATCATGCCTGGCTTCAAGAATTCTTTTTTTTTTTTTGAGGGGGGCGGTTTCGAGGTAGGGTCTCACTCTAGCCCAGGCTGACCTGGAATTCACTATGTAGTCTCAGGGTGACCTTGAACTCATGGTCATCCTCCTACCTCTGCTTCCCAAGTGCTGGGATTAAAGGCGTGCGCCACCATGCCCAGTTCAAGCATTCTATTTGTAAGAAGAGAGAGAGAGAATGGGCCAACCAGAGCCTCTAACCACTGCAAACAAACTCCAGATGCATGCCCCGCTTTTTGTATCTAGCTTTATGTGGGGAATCAAACCTGGATTGTTAGGCTTTGCAGGCAAACGCCTTAACCATTGAGCCATCTTGACAGCCCATGCGTTCTTTGAACATGAATTTATTCAGCTAGTACCACAGTCTTCAGAGGCAGTGTACATTTAAGAATGAAGGTTCAGCCACAGCCAGCGCCTTGCTGAAGGTTGTAACCATGGGAAGCGGGATCAGATCATCTTGCCCATTATGTATTGCTGCAGAGTTGAATGGGTCCCTTTCCGGTAAATTATAATCTGTTGGTGTTGATGGAGTCAGGGGCCCGGTTGGTTGGACCTGTCCGTGGAGGTTGAAAGACCAGAAAGTAGCACAATGGTACTCAGTGGCAGCTAGATTTGCAGTGAAGCCATAGGAATCAAGAGAAGGCCTTTGAGGGGGGGCATGGAGGGAAGGTGGAGCTGTGGGAGACATGAGACCCCAAACGTAGCCCAAGCAGGGTCCCTGGCTTTGGAGTGCCTCCAACCCCCACCTTGCATCACTAGGAAAGGGTGAGGCCCAGCTGGGGACCATAGAAGTTGTGTTCAGGCTGCCCCTGGGATGGAGGGAAACAAGGGTCCCCTAGTGAGGGACCCACACATGATGAGAACAAAACTCACATCATAGCTAGTCAGAGCCTGGCTCTCCCAACAACCCCTAGAACTGGCTAACAGTGTCCTCACTCCATGACTGGTAGGAAAGCAGGTCAGCAAAGTGACATGGTGGCCTGGGAACATGATGGACAGGCAGCCAGGCTGTAGATGCTGCAATGTTGTTGACATTGAGACCTTCATTCTCACTGAAGCTCCTGAGGCAGGAGGGATGAGGGCAGGCTGTCCAGCTGGCTCCTCAGCCCCAGGGTAAGGGAGCTAGTTCATGAGTTGTCATGCTCCTGCCTTCCAGGCCTTTCCATGATCTTCTAAAACCTTCAGTTTGCCACTCACAAACACGTACTCTGTGCAGGCCTGCTCAGGATTCCCTTGGAGGTCATGGCGCCACAAGGCCAGAGGTCAGTCGTGTGTCCAGGGCCTCCCTGGCAGCCTGGCTGCAGAACCAGAACTGGACCCGTACCCATGACTCCATCCCACCCCTCCCCCACACAGGGTCCCTGCCTTCCAGTGGGCAAGCCGAGGAGACAGGCAGTGTAGTGGCCGGGAAGACGTGCTCTGCGGAGGAGCGCTAGTGGAAGGAAGCCAGGGAGCATGCAGTGTTCTAGGGCTCTGAGGCGGGGTGTGCTGGGCACACCTGGGAATCAGAGTAGGCTGGTTGGTTGGGTAGAATCATGCCAACTGTGCAGATGTTCGTCTGTGGGGAGCTGGCAGAGCTCACAGAGGGCCATAGATGGAAGAGGTACTGCCTGGAGATGCTTTCTCTTTGCTTCCCAGGGCAGGGCACCACCTCCCAGAAGAGTCCAGACTTCCCTTTGGTTCTGCCTCAACATGGCATGTATGCAAGGTCCCCTCCCAGAAGTCATTTCCCTGGAGGTGATGGGTGGGGCAGCCTGCCCTAAGCAAGGAAGAGCTGGCAATGGGGCCTTCCTCCTCTTCTCCAGGGGACCTTCCATGCAAGGAGGAGGAGCTGACCATGGGAAGTGGGTCTCTGCTCCCTTGGGAGCAGTACCGGAAGAGCCAACTGCTTCTAAGCTTGTCCTTATCCCCAGGGAGGCCCTAGCCCTCAGTGCCTTCCTCCAGTCAGAGGCCAAGGAGCACTCAGTACTTTTCTCCAGATGTGGAGGACTAAGGGCAGAGTGGGATCAGAGCTCAGACTCCTCCTTCCCCACATCCCTGATTTGTGTCCAAGCCTAGATCCCACCTCCCTGCCTGTGGTCAGAGCCTAGATCCCACCTCCCTACCTAGGTTCAGAGCCTAGATTCCTTCCTCCTTCTCTGCCTGTGGTTGGTCCCTAGATCCATAGCTTTCTACCCAGGATGGGAGCCTAGATCCTTTCTCCTTACCTCTCTAGTTAGGATCAGAGCCTAGGTCCCTTCCACCTTGCCTCTTTGCCTGGGGTCAGAGCCTAGATTGTTCCTTCCTCATTTCTCTGCCTGGGGACAGAGCCTGAATCCCTCCCTGCCTCCCTCCCGACACCAAAGCCCAGGCAGAAGGCGGTCAGAGGCTTCCTTTTGGAAACTCAGACCAAGGCTTCTCACCCACTCTGCTGCACCCTCCTCCCCTGTGGTGTGGCCCCGCTGGCCCCGCCCTTCGCAGCCTCCAACCCTGAGCCCCTGGAGTAGGATGGGGAAGCTCCAGCCAGGCCACCCGTGGGCTCCAGCAGGCCTCCAGCCATAGCTACGGAGGATGCAACCAGCCCCTGCCCTGAGAAAGAGACGCTTCCTCCGAGGAGCTAAGTAAGTGCCAAGGCCCCTCCCCACCCATCCCAGCCCCCTGGCTTGACAACAGTTGGGGCCAGAGTCTGGGGATTGTGGGACAGACCCACCTGGGGCTGGTTATGGGGCAGAACTGAAACTCCTTGCTGTGAGTGGTGCAGGCAGCTGCCGAAGCTCTGGTGTGGGCTCCTGCTTGAGGCTGACCCTCCAGCTGCTTGCTTGACTTCCCCTGTGTCCAGGGATGGGAGGGAGGGAGAAACCTCACATGTGCCCAGCCTCCCTTGCAGCAGAGCCCCCGCTCCGCTGCGTTCAGAGAAGACCTGAGGACAGGCCTCTTCAGGAGTCTACCTTGCTAGCCTTCAGTACCCAGTATACCTCTCTTGAACTTGAACTGGATTATAGGTGTGTACCACCACACCCAGTTTGTTCAGTGCTGAGGATTGAACCCAGGGCCTCATGCATGCTAGGCAAGTGCTTTACCAACTAAGCTACACCCCCAGCCCCTCTTGACATGTTTGGCAGGGAGCCAAGGCAGTTCCCCATCCTGTCCCCTCTGGCTCCTAGCTGAACGCTAGCTGAAGGATGAGCAACTGACAGGGTCAGGAGCCCTGTGTGCTTTCTGTCAGCAAAGGTCTGCTGAGGGCCCCATGTGGGCAGGTAAGCCTCATCTGGTCCAGAATAGAGGCCGAAATGCATGGTGGTGCAAGCTTGTAATCCCAGCATTCTATCAGAAGTTCAAGGTCATACATAAATTGGAGGTCAGCCTGCGCTACATGAGACCCTGTCCCAAAAACAAGAGAGACAGAGATGGGTACCCTGGAGCAGTTCTCTGAGTGCTGGGTGTATGTCCTGGGTGAACCTAGTGTCTGTCCTCTGAGATGGCGAGGTTCAGGCCAGAGAGCCAGCAGGTGGCTGGCTGAGATGGACGGGTGAGCGAAGGGTGGTGGTGTCGTCTGCCTGGGAGCCCATGTGAGGGGGGCTGGGAAAGGCTTCCATAACCCTTGGGGAAGCCATAGTCACAGCTCTCTGAGGCTTTGCTGGAAGGGAGCTTTGGTGAGTGTTGGGGCTGAGTGTGTTGGCATGCAGGAGTGGCCTTCCAGTTCTTGCCTCAGGGCAGCTGCTCCTGAGTCCCCACATGGGGGAAGGGGGGAGGCAGGTGGAAGCCCCCTCCTTTCTGCAGCACGGCTGGGGGAGTGAGGGACAGACCCTTAGGAAGCTTCTGTGGGCTGTGAGTGAGGTGCTGACAATGGGAGCCTTCCGGAGGTTACTGACAGGTACTTCTCTTAAGGGTTCTCCTGACCTTCCCACTCTGAGGCTCCTCCCTCCTCCTTAGCTCTTCCTCTACCAGCCCTCCCCTGGGGTGGTGGGCATGATATCATGGCTGCTCCCCTCAGCCCTGTACATGCCTCTAGAATGACATCATCAGGCCCCCTTCCAGGGTGCACCCCCACCAATGGGCTCCTGAACCCTGACATTTTGTGCTCCCTCACTGGCTTCAGCCCCTGCCCACTGGTGCCCAGACCATGAGGAACTGGCTGCATCTTCTTAAAGGGACCGTGTCCTACCACCAGCCCAGCCACTCTCCACACCTTCCTCGTCCCTGGTCTCACTAGCATGGACTGTTAATTCTGTGCAAGGTGGAGGGGAAAGTCTCACCTCCTGTCTGTCTATATCCCAGCCAGAGCCAGCCTGACTCTACCTGCTTTCTGCACAGGTGGGCACTCTTCCCTTATCTACTGGTGTACAGGGGACCCTGGGGCTGGCTCTCCAGACCCCACAGACTCACATGGGAGGAATTGTCCCCTGCCCACCAGAATGCTTTGCTGGAAGAAGCCAGGCAAGTAGGCTAGAGGCTAGACTGCCATTTCTCCCAATCTACCCTTTAATTCCCACCCCAGCCTCCTTGGTTGTCCCTTAAGCTTGGTGGGGAGTGTCACTGGCTTTGATGACCCTGTCCCTGGGTAGGTTAGAGGCTAGACTGCCATTTCTCCCCATCTACCCTTTAATTCCCACCCCAGCTTCCTTGGTTGTCCCGTAAGCTTGGTGGGGAGTGTCACTGGCTTTGATGACCCTCTGTGCCTGGGCTGACTTCCTGAGGGGAACTGGGGATATTGATGCTGTGGTGGGCAATTGCAGGGCTTGAGCTGCTCCCAGAGCCCCTTTTGTGAACACCAGAGGGCTTCTGGGCTCTGGGAAACTGGGGCGTCCTGTGTCTTCTCTGACCCAAGCCCAGCTCTCCATCTTGCTCTATACTGGGTCCTATCCCTACTTTGTATCTTAGTGAGACAGAATAGCATTGCAGGGTCTGTGGTACCCGTTCCTGGGACCTTGGACGATCTTCCCGTGAAGGCTAAGTATAGCTAAAAGAGCAGAAAGCTGCTGGCGTTCAGGTCTCCAGCTCGAAGGGGTTGTGGCTGTTGGCATCTTTGGCCTGAGCTGCCAGGGGAAGGTGTAGGGAAGCCTGGGGATCCAGAGGGTGAGTCCTCTGGTCTGCTCTACCTCTACATCCTAGTCTCCAGCATCTATCCATTCCTCTGTCCATCGGGCCTGTGACCTAGAGCAAGTCACCTGCCTTTTAGACTGTTCCATGCAGGGCAGGGCAGAGGTCCAGATGAGAAGCACTCCTCACTGCCTGAAGCTAGCCGGAGAGCCAAACCCTCCAACTACAGAACTTGTGTGAATAGCCTTAACACTGCCTCAAGCATAGGCCACTTATGCCCAGAGAGAATGCCTTTTTCCATTATTATATTATTATTTTAAATAATCTTTGGATTTGTGTGTGTGTGTGTGTGTGTGTGTGTGTGTGTGTGTGGTGTATGCATGTGTATGTGCTAATGTGACCCTCTGTGTGCTCACCTGTGGTATACCTAGCCCCCTGCTTTTCCTTGCTACGCAGTCTCTTACTGGTTCAGGACCAATCATGAGCCCCAACTGTTTATATGGGTCCTGGAGATTCAAACTCAGGAAGTGTAGGCACCCTGGGGCCTTCTTGCTTGTACAGGAAGCACACTTAACCACTGAACCATTTCTCCAGCCTATCTTTGGATTTTGAGACAGGGTCTCATATAAGCCCACATTAGCCTTAAACTCACCATGTAATCTTGAATTTTCTGTCTCCCCCTCCCCAACAGTGGGATTACAGGCTCACCACATGTAGTTTATATATGGGTGCTGGGGATCTGAATTCAGGATCTCCTGCTTGTGCAGCAGGAACTTTACTCACTGAGCATCTCCCGAGCCTTTGTTTGGTTGGTTGATTGATGACATGGGATAGCCTTAAACTTGTCAATCCTCCTGCCTCATCCTCTCAACTTCTGAGATTACAAACCAAGCCACCTTATTAATTTTGTTTCTTCCTTTCTTTCTTTGTTTTGAGGCAGGGTCTCACTCTGCCCCAGGCTGACTTGGAACTCACTCTATAGCCCAGGCTGTCCTTGAACTCATGATGGTCCTTTCCTCAGCCTCCTGAGTGCTGGGAATTTAGGTGTGAGCCACCACACTCAGTTTAATTTTTTTAATTAATTAATTTATTTATTTATTTATTTTGGTTTTTCGAGGTAGGGTCTCACTCTAGCCCAGGCTGACCTGGAATTCACTATGTAGTCTCAGGGTGGCCTTGAACTCATGGCGATCCTCCTACCTCTGTCTCCCGAGTGCTGGGATTAAAGACATGCGCCACCACGCCCGGCCTTTATTTTATTTTATTTATTTTTTTGTTGTTGTTGTTGTTGTTGTTTCTTAGTTTTTTTGGTTTTTCTGAGGTATTGTCTCACTCTAGTCTAGGCT
Organism: Zapus hudsonius; assembly: GCA_004024765.1. Lineage (NCBI taxonomy): Eukaryota > Metazoa > Chordata > Mammalia > Rodentia > Dipodidae > Zapus > Zapus hudsonius. The sequence continues at coordinate 2,046 of PVHP010031943.1, read as the reverse complement.
GGCCTGGAATTCACTATGTAGTCTCAGGGTAGTCTTGAACTCACATCTATCTTCCTCAGTGCTAAGATTAAAGGCATTTGCCACTAAGCCAGGCTTAATTTTTTGTTTGTTTGTTTGTTTGTTTGTTTTGTTTTGTTTTTCAAGGTAGGGTCTCACTCTAGCCCAGGATGACCTGAAATTCACTCTGTAGTCTCAAGGTAGCCTTGAACTCATGGCGATCCTCCTACCTCTGCCTCCTGAGTGCTGGGACTAAAGGTATGTGCCACCACGCCCAGCTGCAGTTTAATTATCTTTTTAAAAAAATATTGTTTATTTGAAAGAGAGGGGTACGCAGAGAGTGAATATAGGCATACCAGGGCCTCTTGCAGAAGAAAAGATACCTGTGCCATTTTGTGTATCTGGCTTTATGTGAGTAGTAGGGAATTGAACTCTGGGCCGCAGGCATTACCTGCAACTGTTGAGCCATCCCCAGGCCCCTTAATTTTTGTATTTTTTTAGTGTGTGTGAACATGGGTACATGGGTGCCACAGTACATGTGTGAAGGTCAGAGGTAACCTTGAGTCCTGCCTTGTTTGAGGCATTGTTTGCCTGCAAGCCTCCGCCTCCCGTTGGCTTTAGTACCTTTGGGATCGGAGGCACTTAGACTGTCAAATCCAGTTCTATCTACATGGATTCTGGGAATCCAAGCTCAGGTCGTCACACCAGCCCCCTTCTTTTTAGGTTTGTTTGTGTCAGGGTATCACTCTAGCTCAGGCTGACCTGGAACTCACCCTGGAGTCCCAATGCTGGGATTAAAGGCATGCGCCACCATGCCCTGTCCCCAGCCCCCTTCTTATTAATTCTTACAGAGATAGCCTACAGATGGGTGGGGATGGTAGGCGTGGCCATGCTCAGCCCCACCCCTTGTCCACCCAGGTGCTGTGAATGCAGCCTCTCCCTCTCACACCAGTACTATGAGAAGGATGGCCGACTCTTCTGCAAGAAGGACTACTGGGCCCGCTACGGGGAGTCCTGCCATGGGTGCTCAGAGCATATCACCAAAGGGCTGGTCATGGTGAGCTCCCCTCCCCCACCCTTCCACCTAGCCAGGTGTGTGCATGCACATCTGCACAAACATGCATGGACACACTCATGCACATGTCTCCTCAGGCATCCCTGCTCCAGGTTTCTTGATTTTTTTCCTTTCACCACTTTCCTGATTTGTTCATGCACTTCACGCCCATCTTGATGCTCCGCAGTCCCCTAGCTGCAGCCAGCTGTGCGCAGGCCATTCCTGTCTGTCCTGATAGGAGGGTGGGAGCAGCTAAGGGGCTACAGGCACCACTGAGCTGGGTCATCCCTCTCCACCCCTCTGTCAGGTGGCTGGGGAGCTGAAGTACCACCCTGAGTGCTTCATCTGCCTCACATGTGGCACCTTCATCGGTGATGGGGACACCTACACGCTCGTGGAGCACTCTAAGCTATACTGGTAAGTACTGTGGACCCTCTCTGTGCCTAGAGCAACCCACACATATTGCAGGAAGTCAAGGACGCTCGTGTCTCTACACCCAGGCTTGTGTTTTCCTGTGGTTAAGTTTGAGGGCACAAATGCCATCCCTCCCTGCTTCCTTTCTCCTCCTTGGTATAGAGATGATAGAGGCTGCCAAGCCTGCTGGCACAGGCTGCTGGTACCAGCCTCCTGAGTGGGAGGCTAAGGCAGAAAGGATTTCCAGTTCCCTGGTCTACACAGTGAGTTTAAGACCAGCTTAGGCAACTTAATGAAAACCCTGCCCCAACATAAAAAATAAAAGAGGGTTGGGGACATAGCTCAGTTGTAAAGCACTTGCTTAGAATCCCCAGTGAGGGGCTGGAGTGTGGCTCAGTGGTAGAGCTCCTGCCTAGAATCCCCCAGTGAGGGGCTGGGGTATGGCTCAGTGGTAGAGCTCCTGCCTAGAGTCCCCCAGTGAGGGGCTGGGGTATGGTTCAGTGGTAGAGCTCCTGCCTAGAGTCCCCCAGTGAGGGGCTGGGGTGTGGCTCAGTGGTAGAGCTCCTGCCTAGAATCCCCAG
>PVHP010031942.1:0-20721 GCA_004024765.1 Zapus hudsonius | reverse complement strand
GCTTCAAAAACTACAAAATAATTATGCAAATGAAATATGATAATATTTTCCTCAATAAAACCAGCAAATATTTTGTTAACTGCCCACTGGTCACACAGATATAAAATAATGAAAAAGTTTAGACTCTGCTGATAGGAATCAAAATTCAAGCGCTATTTAAAGAAAGAGCAAAACTCGTGAATAGAAGTTTCATCTCTAGGAATTTACTTAAGAAAATAATGATTAATACTTGTAGAATAATATCAGATGGCGACATTTACGTGCCACTAACAAATAAAACATGGCAGTATTTTTGTTAAAAAGGCCAGAACTCTATGCCTTTATTTTAATATTGATTCAACTAATCAATTAAATTGTCACAAAATTATATCGAGCTATGAAATTCACTGAGGTGAACATTGCTGGCTGTGCCTTCAAACGGGAGAGTGATGTGCATGGCAGAGTGCTCCATGAATGGCTGTTGCAGTATAGAATGGAGAGCAAGCAGGCGCACAGAGCCTGGGAAGGCTTTCATGCCTCTGTTGTCCCTTCCTTCCGTCGCTTCTGAAATAAATAGGCACGTTGAGTAAGGGACACAGAGCATTAGCTTAGCTTGCTTTGCTTGACAGGCAAGGGGCAGCTGTGTCTGCTCCATTCCTCCCAGTGACTTCAGTAAGAAAAACAGCAAATGAACACAATACTGGCTTGTGAATCATCGTCACGGTCCCTCCCCATCAGGGGATGGGCTTCCATGCAGGCATGAACATGAGGACAAGGTGAAGAGGAGCTTGGGGCATCCTATCAGGAGGCATTGCTATTACTCAGTTCATCATAACTTCTCAGTCCTTCGCTGAAGAATGAGCCTGTCACAGTCAAACAGCTACACTGGCCATCAGACCTACTTCTCTGTAAGATGAACTTGATATTTCAGCCTACGTGAAACACGTGACTCTAGTCTGATAAGCATAGGGGCTAGAAGCCCCTAGACAGTAATTTCATATGGTTCAGTAGGTTACCAATGCCTCATTTCCCTGGGGAGTTCCTCACCCAGTGGTTACTGGGACTCATTAATTGAGAGGTGTCCAGGATACAAGTACTCAAACACCTATTCTGCAAAATTCAGGCTCACAGATAGACATAGTTATTATTATTATCTAAAATGTGTAGTGGCTTTTATATTTATTTATGCTTAATAGTTAGATGCATTGTATAGCAAATCTTATGATGGTACCCCCATTTTCCTCCTCCCTGTCCCCAACCTGTTATGGGCTCTCCTCAGTGGAATTGCTGGACCAGTCCATGGGGTAGGGGGTTATAATTTGTACAAGAAGCAGTAGCCAGTATTTTTTTAATCAAGTATATCTTCTCGAGATATTTCTAATCTTCAGGGATAAACTTCAAAGTTTTCCTGAGATGCAAATATATTTAATGCTCTGTTTTTCCATTCCTGCTACTTGACTTTAGAAAAATATGGACAAAACTATAATGCTGTGATTTTTTCTATTTTTAATATCTATGGAAGAACGTGAAATCATCAATTCAATTACAGCATATAATACAAATTTTCCTCTATAATTATATTGAAAGTCTCAGAAGATGGAAGGAAAAGAGCTATATAGATTATATATAATATATGTTTATATTATATTATATATATTTATTATATGTTATATATGTCTATGTATACTGTATTCAAAGCTCTTTTTCTCTCAATCTTCTGATAGATATTTATTTATTTTTGTATTTAGTGAATATATTTATTATACATTTATTAAGATATAACTTCATTTTAGTGAATAAATTCATTACTTAATTTTGAGTAAAGTTTATACAAGTGGTTTTTTTACATTATAATGTATATATCTACATAGTTATATCTGTAAATATATGCATGTGTAAGTTTTTGCCTGAAACATTAAATTCAGTAATTGAAATAAATTATTTAATTTAACCATTTAAATAGTTATTTACTAAATGATCAATTCAAAATTTGGTCAGAAAACACACCTCGATCCTCCAATCCTACTAAATCCTCTCAGACTGTCCAATCTGTTCTTTGTAGGAGTCTTAGATTTCAAAGTTGATTCTTCAGTAAGCCTGTGATCATTTCACTAGCCATTGCAAGGACCATGGAAATATTGTTCTACCAGCTGACATAATTAGCCCGAGGGAACTTTCACTGCGACATGCAGTGACCACCCGCAGGTACCCTGAGCCTGTGGACACATTCTGTGGCAGAGACGGAGCCAGCTCTCCTAGGGGCTCCGCTTCTGCAGGGCTATCAGGATAAGTGAAGTGAACATCGAACAGTGAGAACAGTGATGATGATGTGATCAGAGACGCCTCGGAGCATGTTTACATCATAGAGAGTAAAACCTCGGACATGCCCGTGGGATGCCCATGGAGGACCCTTCAGGAAATTCTGCACAACAGCATCGAAGATTAGCTTTTGAAAGAGGCTGTTGTCCTCCTTACCTCTTTCATACAAACTTTATTTATGTGATTTGCTGAAATGGGCCTTATCATCTTGAAAATTTTAGAGGATTCTGTCAAACCAATAACACAGAAGCAACACTTCGCCAAGACTGAAGGGCACCTTTACACCAGCATCGTGGTAAATAAGATCAGGACACATCCCCGTCCTGGGAAGTATTTCCTGGCAAGCTTTTATGGCCAACACACAGAGACGTCCCCTCTAGTTCTTTCTTTCGCTTATTTGCCTTTATGTCTATGAATTGCATGTACCTTCCTGTCACCTTTCTCAGTGCTGTACCCTTTCGGAAAGTTGAGGCCACTGTTGACTAAACTGTCCATAAACTCACAAGGTTGACAAAGACATGTCCTTCGTCTGTAGCCCAATTCACCAGACATTACTGTGGTGCTTAGAGACGGTGTCCCCACATAAAGATGGAAAAAAATCAATCAGCGACCAGGACTTTCCATTGTCAGAATCTCTCCAGCAGAGGTCAGAGAGACCACAGCACTCACAAAGTTCTTTGAGGGTCAAAGTCTCTACTAGTCGTGGTTTGAATATGTGTCCATGTTTGGTTGACATTGTGGACAGAAAGAACTTCAAGGATGATGCCAAGCTCTTTTCTTGGATTGATTTCCTACATTCTTATTTTTCTCAGAAAACTTTAGACCAAAACGGCCTTAAACTCTCAAAACTTGACACATTGTTCTCTTCCATTCTACCGGTTCCTGTGTCCAAGAGCACTTCCTCGTGGACAAGTAACCTCACTGCCATGACGTGAGACAGATGTCCATGAACTTGTTCTTTTCTTCCCACTGTGCATTCTCCGGGGCCTGGATTGTCTCTCCTTGATGGACAAAGATCCAGTACCGATGCTGTGAGCTGGTTCTTGGAGTTAAAAGCAATGGGTGGGACAGAGCTGCCTGGCGCGGAAGCCCAGGCACTGCACAGCAGTGTGCCAACTTGGACAAAGGCAGTTCACACAGATGGCAGGTTTACTGTGTGAGCAGGAACCATTAGAGGAAAAGTATCTGATTGTGTGGATGGCAATTGTAGAAAGAAATTAAAAGTGTCAGAGAAATGAACAGTTTGCTTCAAAAGCTTCAAGCTATTTGTTGCTGAGAGCAATTTCTGTCAATTCTCCCACCAAACCAGTTCCCAACCTGTCCTCCCCTGGAAACTTCCAGCACCATGCTGACCTTGGGAATGATTTGGTAGGTATTTTGAAAGCTATCTGAGGAAGTGCATAATGGAGCTTATTTATAATCTTTATGCTACGTATGCATCAGAATACTGTGAAGAAAGTAATCAAGGAAAGGCATGATTAGCAGAGTAGAGACAATCTACAATATGGGAGAGAATATCTTCCAACCATTCATCTTCCAAAGTTAATAGGCAGAAAATATTTTTTTAAAAAGGTTAACCATAAAAAACAAGTTGGGCATGGTGGTGCACACCATTAATCCCAGCACTTGGAGGAGATCGCTGTGAGTTTGAGGCCAGCCTGGAACTACATAGTGGGTTCCAGGTCAGTTTAGGCTAGAGTGAGACAATATCTCAAAAAATCAAAAAACAAACAAAGAAACAAAAAAATCCAAGTGTGGGACCCTGCTGAGAGGCACAGAGGATATAGGGTTAAAGGAAAGTTGAGGCTGGCCTGAAACCCTGATAATCCCTTATCTGAGATCCACAGGAGTTGGCCTTGTCTCCTTCTTTTATCCTAGAAACTCCAGCCCCCCGGCAGGCCACACAAACCCTGATAAGCCCAGACACTTCCAGGCCTGAGTTTACTAAAGCTCACATACCCCAGCTGTAATAACAAGCCTGGGAAATAAAAGTTTAAAGGTCACAGTTCCTCTGCAGCCACCGCCATCCGCCATCAGGTACATGTCTAGAGTCACGTAATTCCTGCCACTTGGAGCCCAAAGAGTCCCCTCAACTTATCTATGGTCATCATAGGTTACTGGCCCCTGCCAATCCCTTCATGAAACATCCACAGACTAACCTGCCCCTTCCAATCCCCTTGCCGCTTATGCCCCTACCTCTGGTTTTTAATCTATATAAATAACTTTTTCCCACATAATAAATGAGCTGTTTACTGAAACTGTCTCCCGTGTGGCTAGGCCTGTCAGGTCACCACTGTCCCAAGACTCTGTCCACCCAGTCGCGTAGATGAACTGGGCCCCCCCAAGGAATTCACGAACCACAAACAAGTGTTCCAATTAAATGTGACAATGATTTGAAAATACACTTTTTAAAATTGAAAATCTTGAGAAATTCATATATGAGCTATTATAATTTGAGCATACTCCCATCCCGTTATCTTGTTTTGCCCCCTCCCCAGGCCCCTCTCGATGGAGCAGCCTCCTCTCTGCAGGCTGTCTTCCTCTGACTTGTTCTCTCATTCCTGTTGTCCTGCATCCTCCATGCCACAGTGTCGATGGCTCAGAACAGAGCAGACCTTGTGGAGTGCCAGCGTCGGGTCATGAATATCAGTTCACTTTTCAAAAGAAGAAATAGAAATGGGCAATAAATATACCAAAATTATATTAGCTCTCAGGAGAATACAAACCAAAACTATAAGGAGGTTCTTTTTTATCCCAATCAGAACACTTGTCATAAAAATTCAATTGATGGCAATAGGTAGAGAAGAAACCCTTATACATTGTTGGTGGTACTGTAAATTGATATAGTCATGAATGAAACCATTATGGTGGTTCCTAAAACAGGAAAATTACATGGTTACTATGATCCATCCGGCCACAGAATTCTGCAGCAAATATTCACAGGAAAGGACATCGTTGTGTAATAGAGACACTTGCAAAGTGGTGCCATTCACAACAGCCAAAATACATCAACAACTTGGTGCCCTCCAACGGACATGAGAATACAGAAGGTACTATGTATGCATAGGTGTGTATGTATTATTAACTATAAAGAGTAGAATCACATTAGACACAGATAAATGTGTGTAACTGTTGCACTGTGTTAAGTAGTCCACAATAAGACAGTCATCACTTTCTTTGTCATCTGTGGAAACTTGAAAGTCAAGCTGGAAGTAAATCAGGGTTAGAGGTTGAAATGGAGAGAAGTGGGTAAAGGCAGAAGGGAGAAGAGAGTGGAGGGCGTTACCCATAACACGATGCACGTGTAGAAGTTGCACAGTTAACAAGCAGTCACTGCTATACTAAGATGTGGTTGACTCTAGGCGAGGCCATTCTTAAAGTATAATGCAAACATATTACCCAGCAGCAGAATGAATTTGCCGTGTAGCCCTCCTAATGTTGAAAGACTAGACTCAGAATTTTCTGTCAAGGACAAATTGTGATGTAGACACAGTTAGCTAAATTATAAAAGCCTGAATCTTCCAGTCTTCATAGCTATCCTACACACTTTTTCTTTCTAAAATGTTACCGTTTCAAGTAATAAATTCTCCAGAGTATATTACTTGGGTTCTTTGTGTTTTGAGGTCATTGAATCTGGCGATAAAACCACACTGTGCGGTGTAAAGTTGGTGAGCTTCCTTTTGAATTCCAGTTCACAGGACAGCCATGCCTGAAATGGGGAATGGGACATTTGAGCAGACTAATGTAGTCTAATGGTCTCAGTGACTCACCTCTCTGCCTCTTTCCAGACACCCAGGAGATGAGAGGTCAACTGAGCCCTGTCTCTTGGAACAAAGGCAGTGGAGACCATCATCTCGGCTCAGAGGTGCATAGCTCCACATGGTGGAGAGTGGGAGCCCAGTCAAAGTCTACAATGTACAGATTAAGTCTTATGTTGATTGAGCACATTGAGGCTTTCTTTCTCTGTAACTATTGATTGATCGATTAGCTTACTTATTATTCATCCATGAATGATGTTTCTAAGACTCCAGGAAAACACTGTAGAGTAGAAGCCTTTGATACTAAGAATGTAATGGTCATTTTGTGTCTACTCATAATTACCAAACTCATCCTTTAGTTGTGATTTATCTTTGTAAAAATACGACTCTCTGGCTGGGAGATGGTGCAGCGGATAAAGTGCTCGCTCTGGGAGCATGAGGTCTGTCATTCAGATGGTCAGAAATGACACAAAGCCAGACACCGCAGTTCTAGCATCTTCAATCCCAGCATATCTATGGTGGGAAGGGAGGCAGAAGCAGGGGGATTGTCTGGTAGCTCAAGGCTCAGCTAGCCTGGAGAACACAGGGTGGACAATGAGAGAACCTGCCCAAGCAAACTAGAAAACAGAGCTCTATAGCCCTCTACCTCCACATGCATGCTGTGGCATGTTGTCACACACACACACACACACACACACACACACACACACACACACACACCCAGAAAGAGGAGAACCTCAATCTACGTGGTCTCCACGGTCGCTTTGAACCCTGTACATTGATGATGCTGTAGACATGTGCACATTCCGTCTGTCCTTAATCTTTGTATCTCTGCACCTGTCGTCTCGCTGTCATCCGCCTGTCAATCTACTTGTCACATATCATAACAATTCATGTAGCACATAACCATTTGCCCATGCTTGATCTATCCACCTGTCCACTTATTACATCGATCTACCTGCCATCTATAAATTCTTTCTATAAAATGCATACCTGTCATCTCTTTGTCCAGCTATCCAGCTATCATGTCATACTTTATCCAGCGGATGTTACTTTGCACATCGACATAGTTCTTGAACATACGAACTTAAACCCATCAAACCAATTCCCCAGGGCCTTTTGTTCTTTCATTTTCTAGAATGGGACAGTTTTATATAATCTTCTTTCTCATTGATACCAACATTGGCTGAGTCCATTGGCTGGCATAAATTTCAGTGGGAGGAAACACTCCAAGATTTCTGTGGGAAAAGAACGAGATTGTCTGATTGTGTTCCCATGAAAACTGTCCAGCTCAGCACTGAGCTTGTCTCCATGGGGAAGGTGACATGAAGGACATACGGGACTGTGGATTCTTCATTCCTCTGGTTTCCCTCCGTGCTCTTTACATGGCTGGTATTTTTGCTCTATTCTAATCAAACCCAAGATTCACTTTTGTATTGTTTATTTTTTCTCATCTGTTGATCCTATCATATATAATCATATATATAATATGCAAATAATTATATATGATTAGTTATGCATATGATCATATATGTGTGCATACAATCACATATATAACACATGCATTTAAACATATGTTACATATATTTTATGATCATATTTGCATATGGCATGAAAGGGGAAGAGGAACCATTTGTGAAAAGGAAGGCGCCTAGTGATGAGGTTCAGAGGGGTCTCCCAAACTTATGAGCCCCAAGTTTGGGTTCTGCTCAGTTTTAATGAAGATTTGTTAAACGGACTTAAGAAGAATAAATTACGAATTATTGCGTCTATTTAGAGCGAAATCACAAAGCGTGGGGTTGATTTAAGGAAAACCGGGGCCTAGGAAGAAGGCTAGAGCAGGCCACGTGGAAGGCACAGCGGAGCCGTGAGGTTCCCTGAGGAGAAATGAAGGTGTCCTGAGGAGCCACAAGCACATGGAGGAGGGAAGCAGCTCCACCGCAGCCTCTATGGGAGGGAGGTTCAGAGGCAGATGCGGTGGCAGAGGGAAAGGATCACAGCAGAGACCAAGAGTTCAGAGGAGACCTGGGGAGTAAAAAGAGCTACACCCACGGGTTTAGAGAATCGCACAGGGAGCAGATGCCCACGTGGTACATCTGCAGTGTAAGGAAAATACACACGTGAAAGATTCAGAGATGAGAGGAGAATATACATGTAGTTAAAGTGAGAAGTTACCCCAAAGCGTAATAGAGACAAACAGAAAATCACCCAAGCCAAGAAACAGTGCTCTGCTCTGTCTAGGGGTGTGTGTGTGTGTGTGTGTGTGTGTGTGTGTGTGTGTGTGTGTGTGTGTGTGTGTGTGTGTGTGTGTGTGTGCAAGTGCGTGGGGGGGGGAGTAGGGCAGGTTTACCTGTAAAATAGGCAAAGACAGAGGGTCAGAGAAGGCGAAGAGGGCTGGAACAGCAGAGACAAGCCTTGATAGCAAATTTAAAATGGATTCTTTCTCCAGATTCAGGTATGTACGAGGAAAACCGGATTTAGTTTGTAGATTCAAAGGGTGGACCGCAGAGGCCAGCCCCCCCCCCCCCGGGTAGTGTCCAGACTGAGGGCACCAGGGGATGCTGCAGCTGTCATGGACGGATTGGACACGGGTTCTCTTCCTGAGTTCATTCCTACCAAGGCCGGTGCTATGCAGGGTGCTGACGCTTTGGACTTCAGTCCCTCTCTGAAACTGCCCCAAAGAAGCTAGCTTTCTCTTTCTGCGTTTCTGTGTTCCCAGCTATGCGAGTCTCAGCAGCCCAGGAGAGGAAGAAAACTTCAAGTCCAAGTTGAATGAATGGCTGAAAAATATAGCAGTCATGGGCACCGGAGAGTTGCTCGACATTGCAAAGAAGAGAAAGTCCCGGAACCGCAACATGAATGGGCTCTGGTATCAGGCTCTATGAAATAAGCCAGAGAAAAGGTGAATGCTGTATCAACCCACTCTGGGGGCATCTAAAGCTGTCATTTGTGCTGTCACTGGGTCAAATGGCAGCTGCCCGAGGCTGGTATGGAGGATGGGGAGCTGTGGAGTCATTGGGAAAGACTTTCAGATTTTAGCATGAAAATGTGGAAATCCACTTTGCCATTAAAGAAAGCTACGTAACCCTACCAAACTACACACGTCAACAATTGTTTTGGTGGTCCAAATTTCCTTTAAAGCATTTTGGAAGCTTTCCTTTACAACCTGCTGGTTTGTAAGCATTGAGGACGCAGGTATTCCTGAAAGAGGAGGAAGTGGCTCCCTGGGGAAGCAGCCATGTGCAGCCTTAGTGCGGCAGTGAGGGTCTGGAGTGATGGCGTCTAAATTCTTTTCATGTGCAATCTCAGCCTCAACTCCCCACACCAGAGGGTGGCAAGTAGGCTTTCTCTGTGCTCACTGGCTGACACTGCACCCTCTGGACACAGACTGTGGAGGCCAAAGACAGCTTGATTCTGTCCATCAGTGCTGCACCGAGTCGGTGAGGTTGGCCCCGTCCCCGAGTCTCCACAGCTGCTTGTAATACAGGGTCTAATTTCTGGTTTTCAACCCTTCAATATAGGGTCTTGGTCTAAGACTGGACTTGGAGGAAGTGAGATTATAAACACTAGGAAAAATGCACCAAGTTGAACGTCTGCCTTTCTGAGCCAAGAAAGTTGAGACTCAGAGCAATCCTTGACTTCCCACAGAGACCTCAATAGACACGAGAGCCCGTGGCTCAAAAGCATAACCAGATGCTCCCACGGTATCATTTTCGCCCAACAAGGCTTGCTTCAATTCCTCCACGATTCCCCCAAGCGCAGTTTCCACGAACCGGTCATTTGATCTTCAGCATTAGGGAAAAGAGATACACCTTATCAGCCTGTAACATCACCAGAGATGCCCTAGACAGTGCTGGGATAGGCCTAATGGTGAAGAATTGGGCTGATAATTACCATTGTATATTGTTCCCGGTTTAATTCCCATACTTGTAATTCCACATGTCTTCCAGTCTGTGCACATAGATTCCAACTTTGAATCTATAAACAACTTTATATTTATGCTTCATCAGTCCATTTAACATCTGCTTGACCACCTCTGAGTAAATGGTCAAAATCAAATTTCTAGAGTTACATGTTTGAGGAGCCCAGGCTCTTCCTAGACCATTTGAGTAATTCCTAAGGCCCAATTTAATTTCTCCACAGTCTGATAGCCTCTGTACTCTGGATTACTGTGGGGAAATTACTACTTCAATACACCCAAGAGTGTCCTGGCAGGCTAGAAATGAATGAACCATTCCCAATACCTCATATCCTTCCAGAGTAATTTCCACAGAGCAGACACCTGAGGTGGGATGATGGTCTGTAAGCTTACATAATGTGGCTGGAGTCTGTTCCCGTTCCTAAACGAAGGCTCTCTCACAACAGCTTACACTCCCTGCCCTGGGATTCATTATGACGCTCCCATAATGCATTTCTCCTTTTCTCGTTTCATTAGATTCAGTCTCCCAAACTCTTTACAACTTCTGATTACAAATCTAATTTTGAAAGTCATAATACCTTGTTCTTCTCTGAAGAAATGATGAATTTCATTAACTTTCCAGAAACATTTTGATATGAGCTGCCGTTGAAGACTGGGCTCCTGGTGCCATGGGTCAGGTCAGGTGAATTGCATTGTAGCCATTGGGGGTTGGTGCACAACAGCCCCACCTTTTCTGGGGTGATGTAGCGTCTTGTAATGTGGGGCTCTCCACATTTACTCTTAGCTCTCAGCTGTTACATAATGCATGAGAACATTATATTAATAGGAGCAATTGGGTACATCTAACAAAAACAGAAGAAAATGTACTTAATCATAAGAACACTTGCGATTCAGCCTATATTCTCATAAATGGCGAAATGCTTCTGTGTATTCTGGGTTTAGAAAAAACGGACTGATCACACTTGTACTGCACTCATAGAAGTTTATTTATGTATCCTTCTTAGAGAAGAGGACGAGAGTAAACAGAAGACTCTGATTAAAGAGAGAAAAGCAGAAAGATCAAGGGCATGAGAACTAAATGCAGTGATGCACTTGACAGAGTCCTTTCTCTACCCAAGGGGGAAATAAAAAAAGAAAGAGAACAAAGAATTGAAATGAGTTTCTATCATATTCAGTTTGCCATGGAGACACAGAAGTGGTATAAGGTACTTGAAAACGTGGCCTACCAGAAACTTGGCAGGGAGAACCCTGGACTTTCACATCTCCCCTCGGTAACTTACAATCCAGAGTCTTACTCCTTTGACTGCTGCCTTCTGGGTAACAGAATGTCCCTCTTCTAATGTTGCTTTTTCCAACTGGGCCCCCCTTTCCTCAAAGCTTTAAGAATGCCTCCATGTCTAAGTGAGGTTCCATAATATACATTTACTTTCCCGGAGAAATTCTCAAGGAGTGGAAGGAGGGTGGTGTGTCACACTGAATAATTATGCTACTTGAAAGGCAGTGGACGTGGTTCACTCCTTGGTCTCCTAATTCTGAGAAAATGACCATTCCTGCCTTCGTCTCCCCCATGGGTTACAATTTCTGTGTTTCCATTCCAAAGGATACAAGATGGGAATTTGCTGCAGATAAATCAGTTCTCAGAAAGATTACCTCAAGATCTGTCAAACCTGATCTTCCATCTCAGTCTCCATCTTGAGTTACAAATTGCTAGCAATTCTCTGTTGATGCTATGTTCTTGATGACTCTGTGGTGTGTGTGTGTGTGTGTGTGTGTGTGTGTGTGTGTGCAATTCAGAGACTAGAAGGAATTTAGCAATGTAGATGTCAAGGTTTGATCCAAGTTCTCCCACAAACAAATGTGTTCTGAGTGATCAACCCCAACTGCTGGCAGTTTGGGTATTAGAGCCTCCCTAGAGCTGTGTTGTTGGGGTGGGCTTATGGGGGTTATAAGCCAGCTTCCCCTTGACAATATTTGACACACCTTCCTGTCGCTGTTTGCAGTGCTGTGGTGGAGGTGATATCCACCCTCTGCTCATGCCATCGTTTTCCCTGCCAGGATGGAGTCTCCCCTTAAGCCCATAAGCCAAATAAACCCACTCCTCCCATCAGCTGTTTGTGGTTGGGTTCTTTCTGCACAGCAACAGAGAAAGTTAACTGCAACAGTAGATAAAGCTCCCTCCGTTTTAATTGACAAAAGGCAATGGAACGTTGGTATTGATCCACAGTGGAGAAAGCCTTGTGGTTACTTGTGAGGAGAGGTTAAAGAGCACACTTCATGGCCCTCTTCAACTCGGATTTTCTGGCAGAAAGCCTCCTTCCACTTCGGAACCTTGTCTGGAGCACAAAGAAAGGCAGCACGAGCTTCTCTGCTACTCAGCCATTTAAAGTCCCTGCTGACATGAAGCTCTTCGCTCGGGCATGAAAGGGAACAGAGGTGCCTCTCCTAATCCTTTTCTGGTCCCTTGGAATATCCTAATCACGTTTTCCATCACATTTATCTTAAAGCTTTGATCCCAGACAGTCACACCATAGCCATGTTTAGAGGGGGAACATGTGGGTTTCCAAAGGTACATCCCTTTCTCAAAGCCAAAACCCAAATTCCACTCCCTCAAATTGCCCAGCTCTCTTCTTCCTCAGCTTGTTCAGAAGTTGAGAGCCTGCGGCACTTGTCTCTCTGTTCTTGAGTGGCAACTCCGCGTCATTCTTTCCTGCAGACCCTTCACCACCCCCGTGTACCTGTCAGCAGTCACTGCAGTAACACCTACGGCTTCCTGCTCTTCCTTTCACACCTCGGATAAAGGCCAAGTTAACTTTAAACTCTGTTCCCATCCATCTGACCAGCATCCTTCCCACCTCCTGGGTCTGGTATTCAGAGAGAGTCCCAAGCCCCCCTCCAGCCCCAGTGAGGCAGACTGCTTCCCTGGGACTCTGGAAGCTCATTATACACACAGGAGTTAGAAAATACCTTCACTGACCTTGCCGTGGCCTCCGCTTCCCTTTACTCATCCCTCACCTGTTGCCATTTATATTTTTGAACACGTGCGATTTGCAGATTGTTAGACCTTCGAAATAGACTTCCAGCATAAACATGGCTGCGTGCTGCATGGGAGTTATCAGTATTGAGACTTGAGCCAGACCATCAAGGTATCATCCTCTGACCTCTGCTTTTACCAGGTAAGCATTAGAGTCAGACTACTGACCCATCTCTGGGCCTCAGGCTTCCCGTCTGTGAAGCAGAGGATCAGTTGTCGCCCCTTCATAGTTCATCATGAGGACAGGATTGCTGGGCAATGAGAAGCTGCCTTCTCTTCCTGATTGGCCTTTAGGAAAATAGATGATTGGCTGGCTGACTAGAAAGATAGGGAGGGAGGCATAAGAGAGATGATGGACGATAGATAGATGCTAAGTAGACAGCAATTGATAGATAATAGATGACAGAAAATGGCTAGAAGATGATTGATAGATGACAGGTAATACATGATAGATAAATAAATTTACATAGGTTGCTAGCAGATAACATAAAGACGGAGAGAGATGATTTGTAGATGATAGATAATAAATATGTTAAACATCATACAATATGCCAAAGAAAAGAAAATCTTGTTAGCAGAGAGAGCCCTTTTTTAGTAGAATGCCAGCAGGAAGTAATCACAACTTAACAACATGCTATCCCACTAATAATCTCTATGTGTTCTACTCATGCTATCATTTAACCCTTGTTCTCATTTTGAAATGCCCTTCCCAGCAGGTGGGTAAAAACTGTATTTCCCCCAGGACCACTTCCTCTTCTCCCTTGGTTTTCTCTCTTGAGAAAGCTGTTCCTCTGTCCTGTGTGTCCACATTTCATCCCCTCTGTCACCTTTGTGATTTACAAACTCTCTTCAGTCTGCTGTCAGAGAAATAGTGGGACGCTTCCAGTGCAATAAATTGCTGAGGTTGAGGCCAGAAAGAGAGCGTGCCCCCTTGATTCTTAGGTAAACAAACAGTATTTCGGGTCCAAGTTTTTCTATCAAAGAATTGGACATTGCCAAAAAGCAATTTAAACCGTGATGCCCTTGTCTTTGAGTTGGATACTTGGTTCCAAGAGCCAGAGTTGTAGTTGTTTGCAGAGTTTATTCATCTTTTATCTCTGTATTCTCTAATAGTATCGTCTTCCATAATTCTCTGCTGTTATTCATGGACCCAAGAACTCTCCAGGGTCTTCAGCCTGAAAAATACCTAATGATATTTGGGAGCTGGGGATATGGTCCAGTGGATACAGTCCTTGCCACACAAGCCACGAGGACCTGACTTTGGATCCGTAGCAGCACATAAAATACCAGCATGGTGTCATGTGCCTGTAATCCCAAACCTGGAGAGGCAGAGACAGGAGGATCCCTGGGACTTGCTGGTCAGGCGGTCTAGACAAATGGTGAGCTCTAGGTTTAGTGAGAGACCCTGTCACAAAAATAAGATGGAGAGCGGGAGAGATGCTCAGTGGTTAAGACGCTTGTCTGCAAAGCCCAAGGACCCGGGTTCAATTCCCCAGCACACACATACAGCCATAAGCCCAAGGTGGCACAAGGGTCTGGAGTTTGTTTGCAGTGGCTTGAGGTCCTAGTGTGTCCAATATTTCTATATCCTCTCTCTTTCTCATAAATAAATAAAATAAAATATTAGAAAAATAAGATAGGCAGCAATTGAGGAAGGCACACAACATTGACCTCAGGCTTCCAAATGTACACATGTGTACATGTATCTGCACACATATGTGTGTCCATACATAAGCAAATTACACACACACACATACACACACTCACACACACATACACACATGCACACACACTCACACACATGACATTCTCTCTCTCTCTCTCTCTCTCTCTCTCTCTCACACACACACACACACACACACACACACACACACACAAACACACACACACACCAGTCAGGAACATAACGATGAATATTGGGCATCATCTCCACACTTGACTTCTCAGTGACCTCTGGGAAGCTTAAGCTGAACCATCAGGAACAAAGGGACTGGGTTGGCCCATAGGTCCCAAATCAATCATTGTCTCATCCCTGGCCATCATCCCTTTTTGACCCATGGGCATCAGAAACCAGAGCATCTTTCCCAAGTTATGATACAATTCCCATCCCTTAGTATCAGAATGCCCTTGTGCAGCTGTAGAGATCACTCATAAGCGTTGTGTTCCTGAGATTAAACACTCTGAAACTGTTGGCATTGTGTTCACATACATATAGAGAATGCAAACCATGTACCCAAGTTCTTAGGGGGATGATATCCCTTCTCATTTCCCTGCAATTCACATAGAAATATTCAGTTTCCATAATAAGGCAGAATGGAGTTCTTATTCAAATACCAGATCAGGGCTGGAGCAATGGCTCAGAGGTTAAAGCACTTCTCTGAAAAGCCTAAAGACCCAGGTTCTCTTCGCCTGTACCCAGATAAAGCCAGATGCAAAAAGTGGCTCATGCATCTAGAGTTTGTTTGCAGTAGCCAGAGACCCTGGTGTGCACATTCTTTCATTCTCTCTCTCTCTCCTTGCAAATAAAGATATAAATCAAAATATTTTTTAAATTATGATATAATTTCCCCTATTCCTTGAGCAGGCACTAATTCAAATTCATACATCCTGGAGTAGATCTGAGTAGATCCCACTGGGTCATGCTTCATTCTAATAGAGGCTGTGAACCACAACTTGTGCACATCAGACATTCTATAAGTGCAGAAGAAATTAATCATGAATGCATTGCCAATCTGTGAGCAGTTGGTTTCCTACATTGACATAAGTGTATTCTTGCTTGGTTGGTTGACTTTGTAACTAGAAGGATTTCTTGCCTATGAGATCCACTCAGTGGAGGAGAACTCATATCTGGCTCTGGGAACCAAGCCAGATTCCCTAGGACAGGAAACCAGTAGGCTCTCGAGACAACTCCCACTGCTCTTTAACCGAGAGGAGTGGACATGCACATCAATAGATCTCTCTAATAACTAGGCTTATAGCCTTTCATTCAAACTGTTCTCACTTTTGCTTGAGAATCTGTTCTATCTTCCAGAGTGAGGAGAATACAGGAGGGAGCCAGAATACACCAAGACATCAAGAAGAGAGCCCACTGTCCACCACGAGATGGCTCATCTGCCCAGGCCCAGAGTCACTACAGAGGAAGAGGTGACAAGAATACTGCTCTCAAGGCGAAAAACCTAAAGCCTAAAAACCAGTTCCAGGAGATAGGGAAAGTCTGCAGTCACTCAAACCTCATCAAAACAGACCCAGAGGCCATAGAGAATGTAGCACTAAATTAGACCGCAATCTTCCCTTCCAAGGCTTAGGGAAGACTGTGGAAAAAAAAAACATGTAAGAGCCTCAGGGTTGCTGGGAACAGCCTGAGGCACCGTGTCTCCCCTTCCTTGCAGAGAATGACTGAGGCCTCTTGGTCCCCACAAAGAATACCAGTAACCCCACTGAAGAAAACCCTCAGCACAATTGGGGCAGGAAAGGGGAGAGGGGGCCAAGAGTGCAATCTTTTAATGAAAAACTTTAAAAAAGAATGTGGTGTGAATGAAATCATCTACCTGCTTCATTTGCTTTATTCACTAAACAGCACAGGGTCAGAACGCGTGGTAGTTAATTGTCAGCCTGACTGGGTCAAGAATCAACCAAGAGACACATCTCTGGGTGGCCCTAGGGGGCATTAACTGAGGTGGAGCCCCTCATTCAGAGTGGACAATGCTTCTGTGTGGCCCAGATCTCGAGAGGTCTCAAGAAAAGCCTGTCCTTCACTGCCATCAGAACCCGGTTTCCTTGGCCTTCTAATGTGGCTTGAAAAATCAGCAGCCCTTCAGCAAAGTTCTAGTCCTTCAGTTCCAGCCTCATGACTGAGTTAACCAACAGGTTCTCGCCCTCTGACACGTGTACCCTTGACTTTTAGGTAAACAGGACCCAAACTTACAGAAACATGTTGATCTGCTCAGTCTGTATTGTGGAAGGCCATCTAACAAAATTCACGTTCATAACGTACATTGATTTCATTCCTTCTCTTCTTCTAGAAAACCCTGACAATGTAAAATAGAATTCCAGAAATCACACGACTTTTTAACATGTTACCCATTCTAACATGTTGACTTTTCATTTTTATGGGTGGTTTCTACATCTGGAAATTGGAAATGCAGATTCAACTTGAAAGAGAATTGCTCAAACCTGAGAAACTTTGAAGAAGCATTTTTGTATTGGCAAGACTCAGCGATGCCATAGTTATATGTCTCAAAACGTGGCCACATTCTCTCTGCTGCCCTGTGAAGGGAGGGGGATTTTAATTTGCTGAGAAGAAATCCATCCCAAGTTTGCCCGAGCCAGCACCGTGCGGCTCCGCTCGCCATGAGTGAGAGTCTGATATCTCACCTGCAGATCAGCAATTGTGAGGAGAAATTTCAATTCCAACCTCGGCAGGAGCTGAGGAACTCAGTTTGGAAGTTTCTATCTTGGTGGTCCATGTGAAGAAAGAAAAGTCCTTACAAGAGGCTAGACTTCGATTTCTCGTTATAGATGGATACTTCTTGATAAGTGTACAATGTAAAGTGAAGACCCCATATGGCTTAACTTTTAGAGATAGAAAAGCCGATTTTCCACTCTCCAAAGAAAGCATCTCCTGGACATATAAAGGATTTCTCTTTCCATTGTTAAATGCTTTCCTCCTTCAGTAAGCCTTGCTTCACCCTCGCCTCCATCTCTGAGCTGATTTTCATTTTGAAAGAAAGAACAAAAGCATTTCTCAAACCAATAAAGAGTCCTAGATCACATACAGCTTATTCTAACAGGTGTCCTTCACCCCACAGGGTAAGAAAAACAACATTATGGCTTATTTTCAGAAAAAAGTCCCTGTGCAAAATATCTGTAAAATACGAATATTCTCCTGAGGCCACTTCTGCCTCTTGAAAACCAGCTCTCTTGGAATTCACCACTTTAATGGGCCACATGGTAATATTTATCCTCAAAGGTAGAATCATTACTGGTTGTAAGAAAGAACTTAACTGCTCAGCATGCATCTTGTCAGGTGTTCGATGGCTTTGCACGGAATCTGACTTTGTTTTCTTTCCATCTCCCCCTCTCCCTCTGTTCTTTCCTCCTTCTTATCTTCCAATTTGATTGGAACATATTTAGAATTAAATGGCTTTGTGGGCCCATTGGCAGAATCTACTCAAGTTCCCTGGTGGGTAAATCCTGTGGAGGCACTTAGCTGACATGGAAGTCCAAGAATGACTTCATAACTGCTCATCTTAAGTTGGGAAAGAATGAAACAAACCCAAAATGCGACATTTTCCCTTTGTTTGGTGTTACACTTGTGGTCATTTGCTTTCTTTACCCAGACAGATAAAGTGACAAACCTCCATTCAGAACTACTTGTTGAGACAGTACATAAACTTGGGCTATGATTGAGAAACGGGCGTGTGTGGTGCTTTGCTGCTTTACTGGCAGGTGGCATGTGTGAGTTCATGACTGAGCAAACTGTGACCCACTGTCGAGATAAGCAGAATAAAATGCGAAGAGCAAAAGTGATTGGAAAGCAGGTCTCGGTGAGGCCAGGAAAGGACTCCAGTTCTTACGTGCACAGTGAGGAGAAAGCCGAGTACTGGTATGGGATGCTGATGTAACAAACAGCCTCCAGTTTGAACAAGCTGATTGCCAACATGGAGTCTCTGCTCATATCAAAATCATATTGAGCAGGGGTAATGGAGGGGCAATCACTCTGATCAGCTGAACAGTGAGAAACTCCCGAGTCCATTGCAGAAAGGGCCATTTAGAAGAAACTTGGTGTCCAAGGATGGTACAAATGCCCGAGGAAACCAGCCCTCTAAACTGGCCCTGCTTTAGTCCCCATGTGAACTAGGCATTCTCTTTGGAGCGAAGATATCAGAGTTTCAAACACATATATTTTATTTCTAGGAAGACCATATTCATTCACCTTTAATACGCAATGAAATCTTTTTGCACACCCCACCTAAAATCATCTCAACAACTGAAGGAGGGGCTCAACAATATGGCTTAGAGTTCTGTGTTGACAATACACAGCTCTTCGTGTTCTGTCCAAAGCCACCGTTACTCAATAAATCATGCAAATTATCATTTGCATGTTTTAACCTCCACCAGAGTACTTTGAGAGTTTCCTGTGACAGTAACCTGTCAAAAACATATTTGGTGACCAATAGTATTCTGTGAGACAAGACTGTCTGTCCACCTATCTGTCTGCCTTGCCTCTGTCTCCACTATATTAGGGAGATCCTTATTACCACTTCCTGCCTGAGAGTATGAAACATTGGGATCTCTGAACATGATAATTTGCATGATTTATTGAGTAACGATATTTCCTAGTGAGAGGCTAGGGTCTATTATCACAGCGTTCCAACATAGAAATCCGACTTTCTATAAAGTGCACTCACTGAAAGGCAGCAGGGAAAACATTTCACTATAGCACACAATAAAATCGCACAGAAAAAATGTAGAGAAATTTCATGCTTATCCTACTTCTAATGATGCCTTTTAATTAGCTTTATAGATAATTGAAATAAGAATGTTGTGTCCTAACCATATGGAAATCCATATGATATCTTACATGCACAGCAGATCATCAAAGAGCGTGTGCTCACCAGCTTGGAAATTAATGGGTTTCTTCACTACTAGGTCCCAATATACAACGGAGTACTCTCAATGGTCACAGGAAGAAGCACAGAACCAACGAGGATGTTCAGAAAAGAAGGTTCGTCTTCCTCGTTTAATGGTGTGAATGGAAATAGTTTTCTCATAAATGCTAAAATAAACAGAACCATGTCCCACTTCACCACGAAGCAGCCCAGTTTCCCCAGGTCGACCTGCACACTAGATTGCGCCCTTGACCTCACGCTGTCTCTCCCAGCTCGTTGGAGTTGGCTGTCTGTATTCCTCACCAGAATCGGCCATCATTTCATTGACTATCAACTTAAGAGCAGAACACATTTTAGTGTCTGTGTGGGACCTCAGATTTAGACTTTTACGGGAGGATTGGAATCAGCCTCTCTGGCCCCATGATATGGACCTCAAAGTGCCAGTCCGCTCTCCTCTATGATGATGGAATGGAGCAGCACCCTCACGTGCCAACCAGTAAGCAACTGATCCAAAAAAGTCACCCATTACTTATTCTTTAGTGTGTGTGTATGTGCGCACGCATGTGTACATGCACTCTTGGGGTGTGTTTGCATACATATCTGCATGCCTGTGTGCAAATACAGAGGACAGAAGATGCTGGCTTCCTCCTCTACTACTCTTCCCCTTATATCCTTGAGACAGAGCCTATCATTGAGCCTGGGGTGTGCTATTTGATTTGTATCTGAGTGATTCTCCTGTCTCCAGCCCTCTTCGCTGGGATTACAGGCATGTGTGAACACACTTAATCAAACACAGGTCCTCATCCACACACAGCAAGTGCTCTCACACAGAGCCATCTCCCCCAGCCCCATTGCTGATTCTAAAGATTCTAAAGATGAGAGATATAGGCTTAGGTAAAGTGACACCTGTTATTAGTGTTGTATGTAGTACTCAGTCAGAGCCACCTCACTTTCATAGGTACTGTAATGTCACTGGCTTCGTTCCCATGGCTTGGGATATGCAA
Organism: Zapus hudsonius; assembly: GCA_004024765.1. Taxonomy (NCBI): domain Eukaryota; kingdom Metazoa; phylum Chordata; class Mammalia; order Rodentia; family Dipodidae; genus Zapus; species Zapus hudsonius. The sequence goes on along the minus strand of PVHP010031942.1, from coordinate 100 downwards.
AGAACTCCTGGGAGGAATGTCTTAGTTTATTTTCAATATAAAAATATAAGAATTCATCCATCCATTGTCTGCTACTTCTTAATTAGATGAAAGGTTTGTC
>PVHP010031941.1:0-20646 GCA_004024765.1 Zapus hudsonius | reverse complement strand
TTATACACTGAGCATCTCCCCATCCCATGGTTTTTTATTGGTTTCTCTTATGAGCAGGTTGATTAATTTCTTCTCTGCAAGGGGTGATGCACCCTGTCCTGTAGGCAAATGGGATAGGTGTGATGAAGCAGAAAATACCTTCAAAATTCTTTCTGGCATCTATGTGGCATTATTACATTTATGTGTTTGTACCTATGTCATCCATTTCAGTTATGAGATCCTCCAGTCTTAGAAGCCGGCTACAAATTTAGCAAGAAAGAAAGGAAAGGAAAAGTGGGTGAGGTGAGAAGCATAAAGGTATTTTCAGGGGTTCATTTGTTTCATAGCTCCAAACAGTAGGTCACCATCATCGAAATAATCTCTCATTTACCTGTTGTTACCTTAATTATGCTTATTACTCTTATTCCTCTCGTTGCATTGTCAGAATATTTAAATAGTACTAAAATCTGATGTCCTTGGTGCTGACTGTAGTGTATATCTGATAAAATATAAAAAAGTGTTGAAACATAGTGTTGCTATTATTTTAATAATCTGAACAAAAGCTCCAGATATATATATATATATATATATATATATATATATATATATATATATATATATATATATATATATATATATGAAAATGCATTTCAAAATTTGAATTATTATGTGGATTATTTTAGGTGAATTTTTATAGGCTATTTTGCAAAAATATTGTATATTTTTTGTTCTCCTTAATGAAAGAATAAGTGAATGACCTAAACCTGCTATAGTTTATGTATCTGGTTTTTCAAAGGTGATGGGATTCATATAGGAAAAAAATAAACAGTATTTTAGTTAGAATTTTATCCCATGTATGTATGTGTGTGTTCATTTAAAAACAGCCATATACTAAATTCTATTAAATTTGGTAAGGTTTTCATTTTATTTGAATATAGCCATTCTTATCTTTACTAACCTGATAACTGAAAATATTTCATTCATTTCACACTATTTAAGTAATAGTATCTCCCAATGACTAAGATTAAAATTCAGTCCATGCTGCATGAATTTAAAACATAAAGTAACATCTTTGTTGCTCATTCTTCAGTCCTCAGTTCAGTGCAGAAATGTTACCTGTGTGTTATGATCAGTAACCAATCCCACAACTTTCACCTTCCCAGGAGCTGGTCACTGTGCTGACATAAGTCAGCTTTTGAAGAGACAGTGTTCTGTCCATACTTTCTGGCCACTTGAAGCTCCCAGAAGGCCATTTGATGAAGACCAATTTTCTTACATCATTAACAAGTCTTTCAGAAACAGGATGACTCATGGGTTTCACTTCTGTTTTTAAATCAAAATCAACATAGAATGAAATAACTGTTTAATTAAGAGAATCTTTCTGAGCTCTTTAATGCTCTCATTTAAATTTTTCTTGACGTAGATGACTGCATCAGGTATTTACTAGGAAAGTGTGTCATAAACTTTTCTAGAAATCATGTAATTGTAGTAGAAATTCTATGAACACTAGTGAGTGTGTTCTATATTCTTAGGTACAATTATCAGTAAAAATATAATGATTGATTATTTATTTTTAAAAAGATGTTACTTTATATTAAATTTTGCTCTGCACATAATGGAGAAGATGAACCATAGTTTTTGGTGCAACTATTTAAGGTTATTAGTTTCTAAGAATTTTGAAAGCTATTACCTGGAACAGTAATCAAATTAATGATTAGTCATAAATCCATTCATCCTGTGATTACCCTGAGTGTTAAATGCACAATGCTTTCATTTTTCATTCAATATACTTTATAACATTTCCTAATTAATATCTGTGATATATGATGCATATATAGACATATATCTTTTTTATTTTATTTATTCATTTTCAAACAGAGATATATATATATATATATATATATATATATATATATATATATATATATAGAGAGAGAGAGAGAGAGAGAGAGAGAGAGAGAGAAAGAGAGAATGAGCACCAGGGCCACCAACTTGTGGGTCTGGCTTATCCTGGGGTATTGAACCAGGGGCTTTAGGCACTGGAGGCAAGTGCCTTAACCACTGAGCAATCTCTCCAGCCCGACATATACCTTTTTAATGATGTGTAAGTTACAAACAATTAAACCAAATAAGTTTTTCTACATTTATTTATTTATTATTTATTTATTTATTTATCTATTTAATTTTATTCTTTGGAGGAAGAGTCTTACCTGGATCTTACTATGTATTCTCAGTCTGGTCTTGAACTCACAGTGATTCTCTTACCTCTGTCTCCCAAAGGCTGTTATTAAAGGCATGCACCACCATTCTCAGTCCTTCTTGATATTATAAACAAATAATAGACGTCTTTGAGAAAATCCTAAAGGCTGGTAAATTTAAATTCTAAAAATTATAATTTTGGGGGAAGGTTTTTTTTTCCCCCTCTAAGCAACAGGTTCAACAAAAAGATAGATTCCGTTTTAAGCAGTCATCAGAGGAAGATGCGTTCCCACTGGTTCTTTGTTGGAGTCTTTCTGTTAATTTCTAACCTCAACCTCTGGATCAGTGGCACCTTCACTGCACATGCTATGCAGTGTTCAAGTAGCCATGAGTGAAAGAATGCAGTACATAAACTCAAAAGTATTCAGAGATGAAGGAACCGAATCAATTTGTTTCTTGCTGATGACTGAATGCTGAGCCTCCTTTAAATGGCAATGACTTGGGTTGGATTCAAATCAGTGACCTGGCAGTGGAAGGCGCCAAAGCCCATTGCTAATCTGCTAAGGGATCTAATGAAGTGTGAGGATCCTTCTAGAATTGCTGACTTTAAGATGCGTAAAACTAGTCAGTGATGATAATATAACTAACAAATAAGAAAGGTGGGGCTATTTTGTGAGTTTCCGAGAGATAATGGGCACATTTATGTTTTTCATCTCTCGTTCCTGTCATCTGTGAAGGCTTATCTAGTCTTCTGCACTCTTTGTTGTCTTGTAGAAATATATTTCTGTCAGGGTCTATGCTTTCATATGATAAACATTTACATAGAAGGCTGTCACATTCGCAAGCGTTTAAGACACTTCTGGAAAATGCAGCTTCATGTTATACTTGAAGTGACATTCTTCTTTACATAAAAACCTTCAAACTTACACCAGCAAAGGGCAGCTTCTTAAAAGTGGGCCTCTTTTGTGCATACGACATGACACATTATCCTTTTGGAAATTGCAAAGGCATCTAATCAGTGCTGGCTAATTGCAGGTGCTTTCAGCCAGAGCATGCAATTGGGCACAGAATTAGCAAACTGGAGAAATGTTTAATTGCATGTGCAATTCTTACCTATTGTGGAGAGGGGAAATAGAAAGGATATGGAAATGTCTGTTTGGACTGTAGCTAAGCAAAAATTAAATATATCTCAGTATGACTGGAAAGCCTTTATGAATTAGCATAAGTGCAGATAGTTCATGGGTTCTCCTTAGAGTTGCCACTCAGTCACTGCAAACACCAGTTTCCTTCTTTGCATCTGGCAAATTCCAATGCAGCCAGGGATTACCATCTGATATAGTAGGAGTCATGGGACAACTACCCAGGACATGATGACTTTTATTTTTATTATTAATACAGTGCTTCGTTCCTTAGCATCTTGCTTTCCATGTTTTAAGTTACTTGAAGTAGCTGTCATGTGAAACCATTTACAAAAAAAGTCTCAGAATAAATAATTCACAAGTATAAATGCATTAATCTGAATAGGAGATTTAAATCTCAGGTTATTCTACTCTCGTCCTGCCCAGTACATCAATGGTCCAGTATAGCCACACATTAGATGGTGGCTATTTCAGTTATGAGATCAAATGTCACAGTGTTGCTTGTGTTCAAGTCACCCCTCGTGAGTTCATTTCATGTCACCATGCCTCAGTTCATCTCAGCACATGGGAATTGCTTCATCTCAAATGATCAGAAGAAGGTGAGAAGAGCACTGTAAGATATTACAGGAAGATTCAAATATGTTTCTCATTTTTATAATTATGTTTTTGTTAATTATGTATAGTCTATTAATGTGTCTCAGTTAAAAAACGACAATTTATTATAAGACACTGGACTTAAAGGCTTTGGAGTTGTCTGTAACTTTAGACATACACTGGAGGTCTTTGAAGGTACACTTTGTAGGTGAGTTAGGAACTCTGTATGAATCACCTGAAGCTAGAGATGGAGCAGTGACATATATAACTGAGTTTGCTTCCCTGACCCCAAGTAAAAGCTATAAACTGGGGAATCTGTATGCCCACCACACTGATAGCGAGATGAGATTCAGAGATAGGAGAATTTCTCAGAAGCTCACAGACCAGCTAGATTGACAAACAAAACAAGGGGCAAGAAAGCAAATGAAAGACACTGCCTCAAATGAGGTAGAAGGTGAGGGACCTCCACACCTGTGTTGTGGTGCCTGTGGACCCATACTCACACAGACACACAGGCATGCACACACACAGACACACACACACACACACACACACACACACACACACACACACACACACACACACAATCTGTAATCTGATGCTCACCCTTCAGTAAAGTTAAGATGTGATTCTGTATTTCTCTTCCAATGCTGCCATTAAACACAGCATCCATTACATTCAACATTAATCAAAGTTCCTTAACTGGATACCCACATGCAAGAAGAGAGTAGTGGACTTGGAATAAAGAACGTGACTTTTAATTCTGGTAGTGTCATTTGCTCTTTATGTAAACTACACTGAAACAGACTTTGTAGCATAAAATAGAGGCAGCACTGCCTCCAAGAGGTCATTGAGAACATTAAAGGATAATAGTAAGTTATACGTGTTGAACTTATTAGACACTGTGCTTAATTAAGGCTAGTCATTTGACGAGAAATAGTAAATGTCTCTTGAAATTTATAGCAACAATTAAATGTTATTCTACAGTTGGACATATCTCCTTAGACTAATATTATCATCCAATTGACTTACTTTTTTTTATCACTGTTGGTAACCCATCTGTGAGCAGTGTCTCATTTCCCCATTGCTTATTGTGCTGTTTGGGTAGGAGAGACCCGAATATAGAGAAGACTAAACTCTGGAACTCTCCTATCTAGAAGTGAACAAGCTCCTTCTAAGAGTAGAACCTGAGAAATAGAACTAACTCCTATCTCAGGAGTGAGCTAGATGCTCTAGCTGAAGCCCGGGGACTTACAAAACTCAAGGGAAGCTCACTTTAAGCCACTAGTAACCCCGCTGCATCTGATGCCCACACTGCTCTGATGACACTGGCTGTGGCTTCCTCTCTTCTGCATACAGGTTGTTCTCACTGGTACTTTTTTAAACAGCCCCAAACCAATAATATGTGAACAAGTAGTTCATTGAACTTTGGCTAATTCTTAAACATTTTCTAAAGGAAGGGATTTAAGGTATGACCTGCTGCTTTCTGCTGATCTAGAATACACATACACTCTGATCACAAGAGAAATTACATTGAGCCCACCTCTTGCCTTAAGCAGATCTGTGGGGGGCATAGTTACTGACCTCATTGTCTTCAGAGCTATGATTCAACAATTCTTAGGAATGTGTGTTTGTTCTGAGTTGAGAGTCCAACCAGGCCTTCAAGGAAAAGTTAAGATCAGTCAGCATGTCTAAACATTGCTTGTCAATGTTGGTCATCTGTGCTGTTCAGACAAAAGGTATACTGCAGCAGAGGAAATCCAGTCACGTTGCTTTAAGGAGGTGAATTAGTTGTAAGTTTAACTTTAAGACAAGTTACAAGTCAGGAACTTAGCATCTCATAGAAATAATATCTGAAAAGCTGTTAGTAAGATTCATAAAAAATATTCCCACAGTTCTTTCCATTAGTTCTTCCCACAGTTTAGGTTTTCTCCTTGTCTCTACATGTGGTTGGAATTTTCTCTTTTATTCTCTCATTGAATATGCATCCTTTGTATTGGAAATATCATAGATACACAACTTATAGGGAACTAACCTGAGTTCCATCACCCTTAGAATACAGGAAGGTTTTTTTTTTAAGATCAAGGATCATTCTTAGCCTGCCACAGCCCTGACTTTTGCAATATCGCCTCCATGCTCTGAGCTACTATTTCCTCATATTTACATCATGATGATAAGAATGTTATGACTTTTATTGCTATCAGATGAAACCCTGAGCCAGGAGGTATATATTTAAATTGAAAGGCAGTGTTACCATAACTCACCCACCATGACTCAGGGAACTGAGGGGAAGAGGGGGCAGAAAGAATGTAAGAGCCATGATGGGGGAGAATATCCAGAGACACTGCCCCCCCCCTCAGCAACAACACACAAAGGGGGAAAGGAAAAAAACTGGCTCCCTCTGGTGCAGTTCATAACCCCCACCATATGGACAGATCCAGTATGCACACTGAGGAGGGACCCCAGTGGGTAGGGGAAAGATAGGAAGGAAAAGGAGACACCTTCACAAGATTTGCTCATTCAATGTATATTATTATTCATAATAAAGATGTTAATTTAAAAAAGAAATAGTGAGACACAAAGTTTGAATATTCACATTCTATTTTGATGAAGCTGTAAACAACGTTGGTGTTGAGGGAGAATAACGCATTTTAGAAATATCATTAGAAAGGCAAAGATTTGTGATGAACTGAGGCAGCAGGGGATACAATTAGCACTCAGCACCTGGAAAGCTGAGTGCGGACAGCAAAGGAGAAAGCTTATTCTCTAAAGATAATTTATAAACAACATTTGCGTTATGAAAAATGTGAGACCTGTATCTAGATGGACTTGTTTTTCATGGGCTTGTGTAGCTGCATGGTCACTCTTGTTGAAGACATCTTTCCCCACTGACTCACCTGTGCTCTTCTGTCAAAAATCCTAGGACATTAACATTCAGTCACTTCCAAGCATTAACAAATCCAGCAGAAAAGATTTCATAGGTCACTTTTTTTTATTCTAATGGCATCCTTGAATTATTGTATGGAGTTATTTTCTGTGTGATTGGTGTATGTGTGAGCATGGCATGTGTGTTATGCATGAGTGTGCATATGCATGTGAAAATTAGAGGTCAGTGTCAGGTGTCCCCCTCAATCACTCTCCACCTTATTCTATAAGAAGGTTCCAAAATGAACATGAAGTTTACCAAGCTGGCTAGACTAGGAAGCCAGCAAGGAATCTTCTTGTTCTGTACCTCACCAACACTGGGATTGTAGGCACATGCTACCAATCCTGGAATTTTTGGGTGGGTGCTGAGGGGCCCCATGAGAGTGAAGCAAGTACTTTACCATCTAAGGCATCTCTCCAGAGTTCTAACACCCTGTAAACTCTTAACATGTGAGCTCATAACACATCAACAGTCATCATTTGAATAATCAGTGTGGTCATTCAGGTCTGAATTCCTGAGGCTGCTCTTAGTGCTTGGTCTCTGCAAATGATTTCCAGTGTTTTAGCCTTTCAGTAAGCTTTGTAAGTCTTTGGTTGAAAGAAAAACAATATGTATGAGATAAAAATAAATAGTTCTTTTATTTATTTATTTATTTATTTGAGAGAGAAAAGAGAGACAGAGAGAGAGAGAAAGAGAATGGGCATTTCAGAGCCACTGCAAACTCCAGGTGTGTGCACCATTTTGTGCATCTGGATTGGAAATATTGGAGAATTGAACCCAGGTCATCATGGTGCATAACCACTGAGCATTCTCTCCAGTTCCAATAGTACTTTTAACTGATTTATTATTTATCCACTGTCTAGGATTTGCACGGGGTTGCAGGAGAGAGGAGTCTCTCTCTACTCCTTTCTGTAGCTGTGCGGATTAAAGATTAAAATTTCCTCCACATGACCTGTTGTCATTTGGTTTACATGAGGATTTTTCTGAGGTAAGACACAGGTCTCTGGGTCTTTCCATTGTATCTGCCTCCATGTCATGAAGAATACAATGTGGTCCTTTCCTGAGCTCATAGGTTGTCAGTGAGCCTGGGTGCCTGAACCCTGAGCATCACTGGGCTTTATTTCTTCCATCTTTACCCAAAGAACCCACGAAGTTTCCAGAAGTCAAAATGAATGCAAGTGTGGAAGCCCTTTTGAGACTGGGTCCTTGGGAGTTTTTATTTCCCCAACTTCTTCACACTCACTGTGCAGTGATATTTCAACATCCTTAGGAAGTTTCTACTGATTGGGAAGGGAGAGCTCTGTGGGATTCGAACTCCCAAGCCAGAGCTCTCAAGTTTTCGGTTCTAAACCACATGAGCAAAGAATTGAGAATTGGGGCAGTCACCAAAGTTATTTTAGGGAAAGTTGGGATTGAGAGGGAAAGCAAGCAGGAAAGAAGCCACCAGAATATTGCTCACACACAAAGCTGGAAAATGCCTAAGCCACGAGAAATTGCTCCCTTCCCAAGATCCCCAAGCAAGCAAGCAGTGACAAAGGTAAAGATGGGAGAGCCCAGCGAGGCCCAGTGAAGTCAGAGAGAGCTCACATATCTGGTTCAGGTTCCATTCCAGTAAATCTAAGCCCCAGCTGGTAAGGGAAGAAGGGTTTGATTGTTTGTTTAGCCTAAAGGGCATCCTGATGCAAGAAGGTCCCACCCACAGGTGCCAAGCCTGGAAAATTGGAGAAGAAACAGGAAGCTGTTGTTGCTGAGCCAGAGTTGGGAACTGGTGCTTCCAGCCATAATCATGAGAATGGATCAGATGGGGGTGGCATTCATGCATCTGTGGGCCAGATTCTAGCTAACTACCTACCACATCAAGGCTGCCTGGCTCTTTCTGGCTTTCTCTGTGACACAGAATAGGAGTAAGCCAACTTCTACTGGGCAGCCTCAGTTAGGGATGGAGGCCCAGAGAGAAGCAGCAGATACCACAAGTCCACATGTCATCTCTCCCTGGTAGAACTAGAACTCTTGTCTGACAGAGACAGATCTCAGTGCCTCTGTTGCCCAAAGTCTAACATGCTACCAAGTAGACTGACTCAGGTGGGCTGGCCCTGGGGCCTGCCCTCAAAATCTACTAACCAATCAGGCCTTCCCCTTGCATACCTGAACCTAACATTATAAAGGCAGCTGTCTGCTTCCTATCTGGGTCTTTCTTGCTTTTCAGCCTCTCTTTGTTCTGGTTACAGGGATCCAAGTGAGTACCTGGGGACTGGGGGAGGGGCGGGGGCACAATGGAGGCAGGATACAGTTTCTTCATCTGGGGGAATTTCTCTACTTGCCTCTGCTTTATAGTTTGGGATAACTTCTCACCTTTAATACCCTATACAAACTTCCTGTGATCTCTGAATCCACCAAGTGCATATTTACACTCTGGATCTACCACTTGGGTGTTTCCACTCTTAACTTCCCTCCATGGGAAGGCACCTGGCAGGGGCCATACAGGTTTCTTCTAAGTATATTTTCCCTCATCTATTTTCCCATAAGTTCTCTCAGCTCTCTTAACTTCCCTCCATGGGTGTCATAGTCAGCCACATGCAAATGGGATGAATCTCCACTCCATACACAATTCTGGGAGGAAATATTTATTGAAATAACAGATCCAAAGGAAGTTCCAAAATGGAAAAAGTGACTGGCTCCCTTTCACAGATCCAAGCAGAGAGAGAAACTCATCACTAGTACCTCCAAAGCAAGCACACTCCAACTAGCAAACAACAGGAGCTCAAGACTTGAGTTTCAACTGCACTTTGCATATGTATACCTGGAATTTCACATCCACCCCAGAATCATCTTAAGGTTGGAGCCTAGGATCCAGCCTAGGTGACACCTCCTCCAGGCTGGAGAAAACCTTTAAATCACTTGTGAATCTATTGGGTGGCATTCAATCAAACTAGCACAATGGGAAAGCACATAGTGGATGCCTAAGTCTCCCTACACTAGCCCCTAGGTTCTACCTTCCACATGCTCCTGGCCCTGTTCTAATCTTCCCTTGCAAGCCTCAGCATCTCTCATAAATGCCACATGCTTGTCACTCCACTGCAACCTCTCTTTCAAAACCTCAGTCCTCTTCAATGATGAACTACTTTCCACGTGCTAGTGGCTTTACTCCAGTTCGTCTCTAAAGCCCCAATGTTTCTTAAATAAGCCTTGCAAAGCTCGCAGCTTTTTGCACAGGAGAGCATGTTCTGGCATTCCTTCCTAGATCCCAATTCCCCTAAAACAAACTCCACAATTTGTGACTTTCCCCAAATAAACTCAATGAATATAATGTGTCCTTCTTGAATACGTCTTTATGGTTTCTTTATTAAAGTTGGGAAAGAGCCCAAATTTAGGATTTATAAATCTGGGGGACCGCTCCCAGACTCCAAAATGCACATCATCATTACAGCTTGTGGCTCGGTGCTGGGGCTGCTCCTCCATGTCCCTTCTCTGTAGAGGCCTGACTGCCTGGCTTTGGGCTTTGTGGTCTGGTTTATGAGAAGCAGCTAAGCATCCTTTCTGAGTGTGTTCATCAAGCTTCTGTGTGCTTATGAATTCCAAGCTCTTTCCTTGTCAGACCACAAGGATACTTTTCCTTTTTCTTAAAGAAGAAAGAAAGCTGGAAATATCTAGCCAGCACCTCAGTTGTATAAAAGGTTAACATTCACAAAATGCAGTTGTCTAGAAAGTCTAGCAAATATATGTTTATAAAAATTCCTCTTGGCCAGGTGTGGTGGTACATGCCTTTAATCCCAGCATTTAGGAGGCAGAAGTAGGAGGAGCACTGTGTGTTCCAGGCCAGCCTGAGACTACATAGGGAATTACAGATCAGGCTGGGATACAGGAAGATGCTACCTCAATAAATAAATAGAAAATAAAAGTTACCTTTAAAGCCTTTAAGCAATGAACATGTGTTTTGTGGGGGATATGAAGGAAAGTTTTTTTTTCCTTTTTTTAAATGAAAGCAGACAAAGTAGTTAATTACATGTTTGTGTCCTTTCAAAACATTTTTATTAATTGTATGCTTATAGAGAAGTTAAATTACAAAATATAGGTCATTATTTCTCTCCAACTTCCTTTAGGAAGTATTGCATGCAGGTAGGCTACTATTAAGTTAGATCACTGGATCAAAGCCAAGCCCTCAGGAAGTTTCCTATAGCTCAATGTATATCTGAGTGACTGTTCATCTGACACTGCAACCAACCCGGATTCCAAATTCCTTCCAAATAAAACTCAACAGTTACTTAAAATAAATTGGAGAGCTATATATAACTTGAACAGTGCAGGGCAATGTTAGGTCCTACTTAATATTATTTGCCTGAATAATAGAGATTTAAACTGAAACTTTAAAAACTGATCAAATCAAACCATTTTTTCAGTGATTTTTTATTATCATTCTGATATCTGTGTAAATAAATAAATAAATAACCAGATGTTTATGCAGTGGTAGGAAAGTTATTTATTAGCTAAACCATTTCACAAAGCTGACAGCTGGCATACTTTAGGAAGGTTCAACCCGTTAAATACTTAGCTCTTGGTTTAGATATTTTATTTAAGTATTAAAAGTCTCGTGTTTATTATACTTGGCCAATATTTGGTTGTAAATATTATATACATTTGGAATAGCAACATTCAATTTGTGATGAAAGCATACGATGTCTGATTATAATTTTTTAAAAAATATTTTATTTATTTATTTGAGAGAGAGAGAGAGAGAGAGAGAGAGAGAGAGAGAGAGAGAGAGAGAGAGAATATGGGCACACCAGGACCTCCAAGCCACTGAGAATGAACTCCAGACACATGAGCCCTCTTATGCATCTGGCTGTATATGGGCACTGGGGAATCGAACTCTGTTCCTTCTGCATTGCAGGCAAATGCCTTAATCGCTAAGCCATCTCTTCAGCCCTGATTATAATTTTTAAAAACCTCCTATTTTGAATATTTTTATTAGTTAAATGTATAGACAGAATAGTACTACATATTTAATAATTTATATGGGATACTTAAATACTTAAATACTAAGTGGTTTGGGGGATGTATCCCACACATAGTTACATAATTCAATTGATTTTTTTTAAATGCTATATACAGAAGAATTAATATCACAAACATGTTGGCATCATCCTTTCACTACATTCTGTATAGAGGAATTTTTGTTTTTTGAAGTAAGTTGTACCCAAAATATTCTTTATATGTAGTCATATGTTAGAGGAAATAGTTTTCATACCCCCTCAAATAAGCAACTTACTGAGCATCATTGGTCAGATAGAGGCTATGCCTCTGACCCATCCAGAAAAATAAAATTTGTGTAAGTTTCCTCCTCAAAACAGAAGAAAGAACAAGTGTGAAAGAGAAATGAAATGAGCTTTGCTTTGATGCATCTTAAAGAAGGTGTGTGTGTGTGTGTGTGTGTGTGTGTGTGTGTGTGTGTGTGTGTGCTACTGGAATATGGAGACGGCTGGGCTTTGCTGGGCCAGAAGGGTAATAGAACTTTCAGTTCTCAGACACTCTTCATGGTTTGGCATCTCCATTCTCTGTAGACATGATGCTGGCCAAACCCTCAAGTAGTTATCCTGAGAAATAATTTTTTTGCTCTCATCTCAAATTGAGGCCATGTGTTTTATTCCAGCTGTGGGTATTGATTCACCAATCCAGCTGAAAATAACGCTCTTATCAATGCTAACATTAATTGACTAAATATTTTTGCACAATAAGTCTAGAAGAGCTTTCCTGCCTGGGAACAGCTGCTGACTATGCATCCTCTCCTGTAACTTTAATGAGTTCATAATTTATTGGAAGGATAACTTGCTTTGTGAGAAGAAAACAAAACAGTCTTTGTTTTTAAAGGTCTCTTGAGGATTCGTTTCACATTAAAAACAGAAACTATCAATATGCATGTAAGATCAAGCTTTCCCCACTTAGGCGAGCATGGTCGTCAATGCATATAGTATTTGAGTGAAGACAAATGTGTATTAACTTTTCAGTATTAGAGCTAATAATCCTATTATCCTTGTGATGCAACAATAACAAGAAACAGCCATCTATGGTTGTAAGCAGGCTCTGAAAACATCAGTATTTTAGAATTACATTACACTTGTTTTAGGCCTTGGTATTTTGTAGAAACCTGGGTAATATATAAACATCAAGGTTTTTTGTTTGTTTCTGTTGTTTTCATCACTCTGGAGACTAGAAGAACAAGTTCAAATTCCTGGCAGGTTCAATGTCTTGTGAGGTCTCATTCCTCATAGAGCACACATTTTCACTTTGTTCTCCAATGGAAGAAGCCAGTGAGTGCGGGCAGGTCTCTTTTGTAATGCACTAACACTATTGATTAATGTCCCACCCTCATGACATAATCACTTCCCACAGGCCTTATTGCTTTAGTAACATTTCCTTAGGGATGACGGCCCAGAAGCACTCACACTATAAGGCTTTAATCATGAGTTTTATTCCATCTGACTTTCATTATTTCTAAATCCTCCCTTTGTTCAAATTACTTTTTTAAAATTTTTTCTCTCTGAAACTCTTTCGATGGTTCTTTTCTCTCATTCCTCTTCAAGTACATCAAGTGAGACACAGTCCTAGGCCATGTGCCCACTCCGTGTCAAATGTGTCATTTCAAAGTTGATTTTTGGATCATCAAAAAGAAGAAAATGAAACATCGCATAGAAGATACATTTCAAATGCTGCAATCGTCCTGATAAGGTTTCTGCATTGACACCCGTGACCAGTTTTCAAGGATGTCATTTCCACTCAGTGTAAAAATTTGTTTAATTATACCATGAGTCTCCACATACACTATAAGCCTGGATTGTGTAGTTTCAGAAAATTTATTATGCTCTCTTCTATTAGAAAGATATGGGGCAGGAAAATAAAAGTAATCTTTAGATCATATATAATTTTAGACCCCGAAAAAAAATCAGACGTTCATCACTGTTGTGGGCTTCTTGTCACTATGACATTTTAGATTGCAATTTACAAGAGGAAGGTTTATTTTGGCTCATTCTTTCAGAGGTTTCACTTCAGGATAGCTTAGCCCTGACAATTTGGGACCATGATGGCCCATGATGGAGAAGAAGTGTCCATCTCCTGATGCATGGCAAGGAGATCAAAGAGCAGGGCCAGTTGCCCAATAGCTCCATCAGAAGCATGCTTCAATAAACAAAGTTCCACCCACTTCCTGAAGGCTATTCTAGCTCTCTGTAGCAATATGGGCTAGGGATGAAGTCTCCATTTTATGGGTCTTTGTGGGTCAATGAAAGCCAAAACTTTCACACAACAGAGAACTCTAGTGTTTTGAAGTTTGGGGATTTTTAGAAAGCATGAAGATGAAATTATGAGAGATGAAGCTGCTTTGTAGATAGACCAGGTGATTTGTATAAAGTCATAAAATAGTGCCTGGAAAGGCCAGCTTACCTTTGGGTATCAGATCTTTTACCTATGTTCCTATCAGACTCTCATAGATAGTACATAGTCAAAGGTTTGGAACCTAGATTCGTGAGTTGTTTGGAAAGAAAACTAGCCTAACCTGAGACCAATTGTTGTCAAATGTCCTCTACACCCTACTTTGTGTCCTATGAATTCCGGTTGATAACTAAGGTGAACTTGAAGAGCAGCTCTATATAGACATTAGACTAGAAATACTACCAAGCCCCACCTCACAGTCTTCCATTGAATATCTGTAGAATGTAAGCAAGATCCACAAATGAGTAGGAGCTGCAAAACAAAGAAATTACCCTAGATCTGTTTCAAGCAACTTTTCTTGAAGAGATCACTTCATTCTTCCTAGGTATTCATGAATTATTTGGGAACATTGATGAATTACTAAATTATCAACACAAATGTCTACCTCTGTTTACCTCATATGCCCATCAGGACTCCTCCTCAGTTTCTGCAATGCATTGCTGCAGCCAGGAGTGCTAAGGATACCCTCACAAACCGTCTGTATGACTCAGTCCAGCTGAGGCTCCTTAAATTTTTAGTTTCACCATAAGTTTTTTTTTTAATGCAGTTCTTGCTAATTATTTAGTTCTGAGTTCATTTTCAGGTTCCATATTTAAAATCTCAATTTTAAAAAAGTTTTATGTACTATGCTATTTTATTAAAAAACAACTTGTGCACTTATACTTCATCAAGGGTTAAACGATCATCCATAAAGCACAACTTGAGTCCTGATAATTGAGGGTGACTTCTGAAGTCAAGGCATAGAAGGATTTTTGCCATTTCATACAGGGACTGGGTAATGCGGAGCAACATTTTTTATTAGCTATGCATCAGCAAGTATGATTTATAGCACCTGCTTGTATCTGTTCCATGAATGATGGGTTTTCAAGCCAAAAAAAATGAAGCTACTGTGATCACACCTGAGGCCTAAATAATGACAGCTTAGTAAAACAACTGTGGGAAAATAAACAAAAACCTAGAAAGATACAAAGAAATAAACGCAATAAACGCAGCTTGTCTCTTTACCTAAGACCTTATTAGTTTATACCATGTTATTTAATTCCAACACCTGTGTGTGTCCTCACACAGAAATTGTCTCAGCTCCTACTAAAATACTGTCAATGTAATACAGTATCCACACTGAAGCAAGCCTCCATAATTCATATTTAACAAAGTATTTAGTACCTGTAAATGTCAACAGAATCAAGGGAAACATTTGTTAGCAATTTAGTTCTTAAGTTGTTTTTTTTTCTGAGATTTTTTTTTTCATTTGAGACACACTCTTATTGAAGGTTAAAAGCTTTAAAATTAATTTTTAAAAAAATTACACCGAGTAATACATATGAATGAGCTTCTTAGCCTGAAATATTAAAATGCTATTTCCAGGAATTATATAGCTATATGTTAAATGGGATGTTTGGGCTTACCAGCTCTATTTAAGAAAAATGTTTCTGATATTCAAATGTCTTGGTTGATCTATGGATGTCTGAGATAGAAATTAGATTTCAGAAGCATAAAGATTTAAAATAACTGTAGGAATTAAATACCCTTAAAGAGATTTTGAACAGATGATTTTCTGTGTTCTAACAGGTAGAGTCAACCACAATTGCAAACATCATTTATCTGAAAAACATGTTTTTGATTTCGTCTGTAAAGACAAAGATGGGGCTTCTTGTGTGAATCATTTTTTTTCATATTTTAGAATTAATTTCATGCATCAGAATTGGATTCCTTATTTCTTTTACAAAATATTTTTTTGGGGGGGTGAGTGGATCAGTGTTTCTGGGTATGTCAAAGTGTATTCACTTTGTAGTGTAGTGTAGTGAAAGTGTAGCCACTTCAAACTGTCACCAGATCTTTGTACCACATTTTGCATAGAGCTTACGTGGGTGCTGGAGAATTGAAGCCCAGGCCAGCAGGCTATGAAAGCACCTTTAATTGCTGAGCCCTCTCCTCAGCTGCCCAATTCTCTATTTCAAGGAAACGTGAAACTGCAATTCAGAGCTTACAAGGTTTTTCCTAAAGCCCTTAGCATGCTGTGTGGCTGGTCAGGCTGTGTCCCTGAACTGAGCACTCCCTGACTTTGCCACATAGGTCTTTCTCAAGCATATGTTTGCAGGTTTGCTGGTTCGCAAGACAACACCATGAAACTCAGATTGAAAAGGATGCTTGAACCCAGACCTGAAGTATTGAGGGGGAGCTTATAGGAAAAGGTGGGATCAGTCTTTCAGGAGTGTCTGATCTTCCTAACATGCCACTCAGTGGGAATCGGAGGCATTGATGGAAGTGTTCAGAAAATCACCTGTCCAAATAGCCCAGAGTTGTGAGAGGAAAGCATGAGTCAGAGTGACACATGAACCTGTGTGATTCATAAGGATTCCAGTCTGCGTCTCTGCCTCTGCCTTTGAGGAAGAGAAATCTCTGGTGGGGGAACAAAGCACACCAGGAAACACCGGACCTGAAGCATTCACTCCAAACCTGGGTGTGTGAAGGTTCTTGAGGTACCTTGAAAATAATGCAGTCAGAGGGAAAAGTAAAATTTGAACGTACAACCTCAATTAGAATCCAAGAATTTATACCCATCAGTTCTAGGAAAGACGGGCTATATTTTAGTACAGTGCTTTGTAAAACTCAAAAGGTCAACCTTTCATTAGAGAAGCTCAATGTTTTCACAACGTTCTGACAGCTCTCATGAATTCAACTGGCAATAAGAAATGGTGAGCTTGGAAAGTGAAGAAGTGGCCAAGGGCCACAGTGAGGGATCACAGAGACCAAGGTGGGTCACACTGGTAAGCAGTGTGGGAAGGAGAGATGAGGACAGCCGTGGTGGGGGTGGGAAGGACTGTGGATTAACACCATTTTAGGGAGCTACTCATCATTCCACCAAAGCTAATCACCCACATTCTGTTCAGACACATAGTCAGAGATGTGAAGATGCACACTAACAGAGCAGAGTCGCAGCTTAGAAAATGGGCCTCATCTGATCCAAAGGAGGCCAGAGGCCCTCATGGAAAATCCTTGGACCAGAGAAGAGCCAGGTAGTTTCTATCCTCATTATCCTCATGGCTTCCTCATGTTGAAAGACAGTTTTGCTAAGGTTGAAAGTCTGCCATCAGAACCATATATCCTACAAGCCAAGAGGCCTTGTCCAGGAGGAAAAAATCAATGCAATCCCCTCCTTTTTGCTGTGTCATTGTTTTTAATCAGTGTTATTTCATTTATTCAAACCAGAGTGTTTACAACCATATTACTACTTCTAGAGAAGGCACTGTCCTGAGCCGTACCTTCCTCTCTACAGAAACACTTCTGGCTTTCTTTCTCTCCTCTCTTCTTTGAGTTAGCCTTTTAGATAGAATGTGGATTTCATTTTTACTGGAAATGCATATTCTCATTATAGCAATTACTAAGTTGGGATCAGTTACCTTTTGTAGATTTAAAAAAAATATGACAAGATTTCTGAAGAGTTTTCCAGAAGCCCTTGGTCCTGTGTATCATATCTTGGAAATGGGAATTATTAGCCAAGTTAGAAGTTCTCCCATTGGCCAGCAATGGAACACTACAAAGCCCTGAAGCTTAGGTACCCCTTGCATGTCTGGGTTCCGTTGTTCATGGATGCCCACTTAACCTGAAGATTCTACTTGCACTTCATGGTCCAGGTGCTGTGAGAGACTCAGAGGCCAGCAAGACAAGAAGCAATCAATTTCAAGAGCAAATGTAGGGCTAGGGGTACAGTTTAGAGGTGGATCATTTGATTAGCAAGTTCAAGACTATGGGTACCATCTGCAGCTCCATGAAAATAAAAAAAAATAATAACAGTAATGAAAGTAAGCAGTTAAAAATGTATTTGGCAAAAGAGGAAAGGGGAACAGAAACTTTATCAAAGAATACAGGAAAGAGAAAAAATAGTTATGCTTTGTGGGACCTCGATGAATATCATTTTTTTAATCACCTGAAGCTATAAAAATGGCAGGAGAGAAAAAATAAATGATATCAATCATTGCCTTGAAAAGAATATTAATACTTGATAATCCCCTGGGTCACATATGCTTGTTTATTTGTCTTAAAAAAATTATCCCACCACCATGAGAATTCTGAACTTTTACCTTTTCAGTCAAAGGAAAAACAAACAACTAGAATGCCTGGGACTGAATTTGACTATAAACTGTAAGACTCTTTCTCATAACAAATTTTATTTGATTTTAGGTTAATATTTTTTAGGCTATCCTTTCTGACACTGAATTTGAAAACCTTCACTATGAATGCATAGCCAGGATTTAGTCTGGTGGATATATTTTTTCCTATTGGTTCATTTTCCTTTACACACACACACACACACACACACACACACACACACACACACACACACACACACACCTTTGATGTTGACTATCTAAGCTAACCTGTTTCCCTAGTTTCAAAATCTTTGCCATAGTTGAAATGACCTCCCTAAGCTTCAGCTAGAGTCGCTCACCTCTCTAAAGCACTTCATCTAGTTTTAAAAGCTAAAAATCATAAGAAATCTCAAACTTTCAGGACCATAAATATAATGGTAGCAATGCAAGAAGGTTAAAAAAATCACATAGAAACAGACAGATACAAAGGGACACAATACAAAATACCCAAAGAATTAACAGAGAGAGAATAGGAATCATTAAACTCACATCAAACACAGCTTTGAACATTAAAGCCGATGAAAGCGAGGGGAGAAATCTATATGGAAGCCGAACAACCCTGCTTCTTGACAGCTGCATTTATTAATTAGCACTCCATCATTTGTACTAAATGGCCAATCAATACTTCTGCCTCTCTGGCGGCCATTCGCTTTAGGGCTTGACTCTTAATGGGGACGAGGCAGCTTGTCTCTCATCTTTGTCATTCTGCTCATAACCTGACGGATGGTCCCCAAGCTGTCCTGGTTTCAAAGAAACCTGAGTTTCCATGCCTTCACGTTGGCCATCTCTCCATTACCAATTCACCTGCAAACAACTGTGCACAATATTGCTGCACATTTTTTTTGGTACATAGAATACTTGAATAGATCATTTTGTGGTATATGTGAAAAATGGCCTATCCCTTTACAACATGATTCCAGACTATATTCAAGTTCTTCTCTTTCTCTTTCCTGTTCTTTGTATGCGACACCTACAGCATATTGCTCAGTTCAGTACTGGGAGCCCACACTCTGCCTGCCTCTGTTTACCAAGTGGTGTGTGGGATTGGGAAGTCACTTAACATCTCTAGATTTCCTTTTCTTACCCACAGAGCTAATAACTCAGAGTTATTATAAGAATATATGGGGATAGCTTGTATTTATAAAGCTACCTGGTTACCAGAGCAGGAAAGGGAGGTGGTAGTGAAAACATTTACTTGCTTTTTTTTTGAGAGTATGAAAGAGTGAATCATGAATAATTATGACATTATTATTATTATTGTTGTTGTTTTTGTTCTCTGTTTTATTTCTACATTATTCTGGAATGTACCTCTCCACCTGACTCATCTCTTAAGACTTAGTTTATATAAATTCCATTCACAAACCTGTCCTTAATTTGGAATCACAATTATTGATCCTTTATTCTATCATGGTGACTGGTATATATCTCATTGTAGCTCTCATTAAACTATATCTAATTATAATGAATATCTAATTGCTTCGGCAGACATTGAGGCTCACTTTTGCTGGAATGTATATATTCATAGCTTAGATCACAACTGTATTATTGTCCCTGGCACAGGTGTAAGAAATCTTGCTTTTCAGTAGATAGAACCTAAAAATTAACTCACAGTGCTTGATATAGCTATCTTCTAACAGTGGAATTAAAACACTAAAAGTGAACTGTTTGAGATGGGTAATCAACTAGAGGTTAACAATAAAAAGTCATTTCAAATGTATCCCAGATAATGAGCTCTGTTTGGGGGTCTAGAGTCAGCAAAATGTACAGAAAGGGATCGTCTAAGAAGGAATTATCTAGTATGTAAATCTTAAAAGTATGTGCCTCTAGGAGCTAGAAGTTCTCATGGTCAAGAAAAAGATGTGAAATACACATGGCAAATGACAAGTGCACACTTTAAGAAATAACTAATTACTAAATAGGGAAGAAAAAAGATTCAGTGATGTTTGACCCTTTACAAGAATTGTCAAGTTCTAGACCCTACGTTTTGCCCCTTAAGAGACAAGTCACTGAGTCTCTCTGCAGGTAACTCTTTTTTCATCTGTAGGGGGTGATGCTGTTACCTGTGGGAAAGAAACCAGACAAAACGAATAGAGGCTTGGTTGGCACTGGGCACACAAGCAGTGGCAGGTGGGGCTCAGCAGATTCCAGGTGGTTAAAGGGGCTTTCATTCCAGACC
>PVHP010031940.1:8544-20756 GCA_004024765.1 Zapus hudsonius | reverse complement strand
CACTCACAGAAACAGTGACTAGCTCAAGGCCAGGAAACATCTGCCCATCATCTGAACTGGTCCATTCGCCAGATGGAGATTGTAGCCTTAATCCCACGCTCTAAGGGAGACCTTGATAAACCGGGCTCTTCGCCAAGGGAAACAGAATGGCGAAGGCTTCATAAACCACAGTGGTGAGCAGGTGTCGAAGGAAATGGGGAGACTCAGTTGAGGAAGAGAAATCTTAGGAAGGGCAAGAGAAAAATCTTTTGAAGTGTTCCATAGGTCAAAGTGAAAGAGGATCTACTTTGTGTCACAGCAGACAAAACTTGGATCTGTAAGGTAAGGTTAGAGGTGGCAGATACTAAACACCAAAATTCATCTGCTAGTTTACAACTAGAGAGAGCGCACCAGTGTCTAGAGAGGCTGAGGCACCAGGATGGTGACCCACAAGACATCCATGGCTCCTCTGAGAAGGTTCTGATATCAGGAGCTTCCTTACTATCTTGCCTAGAACTGCTTTTAATGTAAAAGTATTCCAATCATGTTATTGATCTTTGTGTCTTACAGCTCAAGAGCTGAGTCCCAGGAGCAGGAGTTTGGTCAGATGCACGTAGTCCTGTTCCCTTGACTGTCCCCGAGGAGTGGGAAGAAGACTCAGGTAGGTGGGTATCTCTAGTGGAACAACACTCATCTAGATGCATTTGTCCAACCTGGATTGTTTCCATGGAAACCAGATTATTCCTCAAAGGAAACCATGATTCTCCTAAGAAGACAATGTGGTCCCTCCAAAATGAAAAATGACTACTCCATAAGACTCAAGATGAGATATTATCTAAACATTAGTCTGCTCCAGGAATGTCATTTCCAGTAAGGTCGCCCTCATTGAAGACATTCAAGCATATGTCATGGAATCCAAAAGAAGTTCCAACCTGTATCAGTTACCTTCTCGTTGCTGAGACAAGATACATGATCAGAAGCATCTTATGGAAAGAAAAGGGTTCAATTTAGCTTACAGTTTTGAAGGGAATGTCTATTATGGCGGGGAAGGTATGACAGGTCTGAGCTGGTCACATCATCACATCAGGGAAGGAAGGAAGTCGAGAGAGGAAGGACAGTAAGCAGGGCTGAGTTGTACCACATGAAGCCCCCCAAACCCCAGTGACACACTTCCTCCAGCAAGGCTCCAAAAGACTCAACAATGTTCTCCACACAGCCTCACCAATTGGGGATTAAATATTCAAACACGTAGCCTATGAAAGGAATTTTACATTCAAACCACCATACCATTTGAAGTTGGCAGAACTTGAAGGTCCCTTAAATTTTAAGATTCTGTATCTCGAAGTAGTTTTCAACTTAAGAACACATTAGGCTCATGTAAGCAGTTTTTTTTTCCTTCAAATTACTTCTGCCTACCTCTCTTCCATATTGAAAACACACACAGACAAAAACCAGATAGACTACATCTGAATTTTCTACTGTTTACTCACCCTGAATGTTGGTAAAATATCCCTGAAAAAGGACCCTGATGTATGTTAATTAAATGGAAAAGCTGTGTTTTTTTTTAATTTTAGAAATCTTGTTAAATATTAGGGATGTCTAATTTGTAGATTTAGGCAGCATTTTTTAAAAAGTCTGTAAAAAATGGAAAGGGACGTGGTTGAAGAAAATTAATAGTTGGAGTTATCTAACAGCGCTGCAAATGTTGGCTTCCTTCAGCTACTGCTGTTTTGTTTGGAATGGGTCCAATTCTCCCCTTGCATAAGAGGAGACAAGAGCCGTTTGAAGCCATTAACAACACCAATAGGAGGGACATTTGAATTATTAACCCAAAGGCCAGTCAGCCAGGAGCAATTCTGAGCATAATCTTTCCCTTTGACTTTTTTCACGAGACTGATATTTTGCTATATTATACTTGATCCGACACGCTGCGATGGAGCCAAATAATTTATCATCCTAACTCCCTTTGTTTTTAAAATGGACCTAAGTTAAATGTTTAAATCTATTTGCATGGCAATCCTTCTTGTGGATTGTGTTGGGTGCTATGAAGTAAGATTTCTGAGTATAAAAAAAAGCCCTTGGAATTTGGCAAGAAATAACAAGAAATATAAGAACATCTTTAGGTGCTCTTGAAGGAATAAGGATACAAAATCATGTGCTACACACAATGTTCCTTTTGTTTCATGGAAATTTACACAAAAATGAGTTTCACTCATCCCTGGTTGTACAATAGCACAATCTCAATTTTGTGAAGTCCTCCTGTAATTTCTGGAAGACTCAGGGGGTGCCCCATGTGCTCAGTAACTGGTCCCTGAAGATATCACCTGATTCCCATGGATGACTTCCTCTTCTCGGGTCCTAGCCTTCTCAGAAAGAACTGCATCTACCTCGCCCTCCTGGGATGACCGATGACACCCTGACTATACAATGGAGCCACCAAGCGGGAAGCCATTCTGTGTTGGAGGGGGGAGGCTGGCAGTCCTGCCCTGCTGTTCACCCAGCCTTTGGTGGCTTCCAGAAGTCACCTCATTAAACAATGCATCTTAGGGCCCCACACTTGACAACCAACCCCTTTCCTCCACAGCAGCACCATAGAGAAGTGTGTGGCCTCAGGCGTGAGCAGTGACACTCCCAGGAGCACTTGCTGGTCCTTCTACCTGCCAAACATGGGTGAAATGGCACAACCATGAAGATCTACACTGAAATGCAGTAATCTCCACAACCCCCTCTGTGTCCCTAGATGTCTGTGTTTCTCTTCTTGTGCATCTGGCTCTCCTCTCCACTGCCTTTCTGTGCCCCTCTTTCCTTCCCAGCACAGAACCAGAAGGGGTGCTTGGTTTCTATCTGGGATCCCAAACCTGAGTCCATCTGTATAGGGCACCAAACTGAAGGAGTAACACTCACCCTACCTGGCCTGTGTGATGACAGAGTGCTAAGCAAGAACAGTGCTATGAAAATGCCCATCACTCTGGGCCCTAGACTTCCAGAGCGGCAGGCCATCATGGCTCTCCATCCCCTCTAAGGATGGTGGTGTGGTTCCCTTCTCATTGCTGACACAAAGCACCTGACCAAAAGCAGCTGATGGGAGGAAGGCATTTATTTTGGCTCACAGTCTTGAGGGAGAGCTTTATGATGACAGAGGAAAGCATGGCATGAGTAGTGGCTGGACATCACCTCTGTCATAGCAGGTGGAAAATAGCAAGTGGAAGAGTGAGCCAACTAACACTGGCAAGCTAAGACTAATAAATTTCACTGTCTACCCACACCATTCCTCTCTCCACCCCCCCCCCAAAACACACCTCCTCCAGCAAGACTCCACCTCCCAAACTGCCATCAGCTGGGGAGCAGGCATTCAGAGAACATGAGTTTATGGGGGCATCTGATTCAAACCACCACAGAAAGTCATCATACCACCATGATACCAATCAGTTCTCACCCAACTCTTGTGATCAAAGGAATTCTCACTGTGAAAAGACAACCTGTACACCCTGGAAGTGGTCACAACATCACTTCCTCCTCTTACTACCCAGACTTTGCTATCTTCTGTGGGCTGTGGGGTCACAGCCAGGCTTCCTGATCCAAGGAATCTTCTTTGACCATGATATGTTGGATGGCCCAGCCAAGACCTTCCTTCATTTACTTCTTTAAAATTCACGTTGAAAACCACCCCACTGGCTAGAAACAGGATGGAAGGAATATCTAATCTGGGCAGTAAACCTCACATTTATCATGTTCAGATGACCAGCTCTGTGGAGAAGACCACAGTGGTGGAAATATCTCCAGGATCTCGATGAGCAATTAGTTCAACCTGCTGTGGAATGTTGGTGCCTCACCAACTGATACGCAGCTAGGAACCACTTCTCTGTCTCCAACTCAAGTGCCTCTCAGGAAGGGATCCCTGCAGACATCACACATGCAGGGAATTTCCAGTGAAGCTGGTATGTCTGCTAATGACACAATTATCATATGATCACTTGATAGACAAGTGTATGCTGATGCTGGGACCAGCATCTTGGTCATCATTACTTTTCCCTTTACCTGGAGTTGCCATAGCCACAGCTTACCAGAATTATGGGTCAAGGGCACCTGAGCCAGGAACTAAGCCAGGAAGTCAGAGCTCAGCTGTTTCATTGGCAGGCCATAGCTCCAGCCACATCAGCACCCAAACAATGTCATAGACAAGTCTAGAATTTGTGGCTTTCTGGTCAAGCCAAAGCCCTGCCACAACTCCAGTCCAATCAAAAACTCATATATAAGCCATGAGTGGTGGCACACGCCTTTAATCCCAGCACTCAGGAGGCAGAGGTAGGAGGATCACCATGAGTTCAAGGCCACCCTGAGACTACATAGTAAATTCCAGATCAGCCTGGGCTAGAGTGAGACCCTACCTCAAAAAAAAACCTCATATATAGGGATAGAGAGATGACTCAGCAGTTAAAAGCACTTACTTGCAAAGCCTGATGGCCCAGGTTCAATTCCCCAGGTAAAGCCAGATGCACAAAGTGGTGCATGCACCTGGAGTTCATTTTTAGCAGCTAGAGGCCCTGATGTTCCCATTCTCTCCCACGTCTCTCTTCTTGCAAATAAATAAATTCTTTTTTAAATAAAGAAGGGAAGAAAGCAAAAAAGAAAAAGGAAGGAACGAATGAAAAAAAAGGAAGGAAGGAAGAAAAAAGGGAGACAGGGAGGAAAGGGAGGGAAAGAATGAAGGAAGAAAGACAGGTGTTGGGACCTGTTACTTAAATTGAATGAGCTTATATAATTGTAAGATAATTCAGACTCTTTCTTTCAGATTCTTTTTTTTTTTTTGGTGTGTGTATGATGTGTGTGTATGTGTGTGTTTGTGTGTGTAGGATGTGTGTGTATGTAGGGTGTGTGTGTGTAGGATGTGTGTGTGTGTGTGTGTGTGTGCTCACAAGTGTGCTCGCAGGTGTGCACATGTGGAGGTCAGAGGACAAGTTTGGGCCTCGCCTTCTGCTTTGTTTTGAGACAGCATCTCTCATTGTGCACTGCCGTGTTCTCCAGCCTAACTGGTCTTCAAGCCTCCGAACAATTTTCCTGTCTGTCTCCCTCCTCAGTGGAGGTACAGTGGGGTTACAGAAGCTAACTCCCTAGCATCTGGCTCCACATGGGTTCTGGAGACCCAAACTCCAAAGCTCATGTTTTCATGATCCACTGAGCCATCTCCCAGCCCAGACTGTATTTTCTTCAGGCTGCTTCTTCAAATTGCTTTCTTTTGTACCTGCTTGGTACAGGTGCTTAGTGAGCACCTGTCGTGCACCAGACACTGAACTGTGCTCCAGGAACACAATGCTGAACACAGCACAAGTGACTCCTGTCCCCACACAGCTGACCATCTAAGGGACTGTGTCGAGCAGGTAAACCTGTCCTATTACCAGACTTGTCTGTAAGAAGCAAGGTGTTCGAGTCTTCAGCCACAGGCCTAGACAGCCACCAAATGAAAAAAGCCCCACTGTGACCAGAGCTGATGGCCTTTCTATAGACGTCACAGGACTGGAAGTGGTAGAAAGTAGCAAGAATGTTCAGGTCCAGACTGGCAGGCCAGTCCTGCCCAAGACAATGCCAAACGATTGCCATGTGCTAGTTTCATTATCACTATTACTTTAAATAACTCCATTTTGCTGAATGAGGCCTTCTTCAGTAGAGGCCCCTTGCTTATTAATCTCAGTGTGGCAATGACTTTCTATATAGGTCTTGCCAGAGAAGGGCAAGGAAGAAGCTAAGAATTCAGTCTGCTCCCTATCACAGTGGTGGGACCTCTCCAGACTGAGAAAACTGTGAGGACTTCTTTCCTTTCAACGGGAACCCCTCTTATTGAAGGCCACCACAGTTAAGCAGACATCAGGACTTCAAGGAGATCTTCTGGAATTCTAAGAAAATGTTGTGTAAAGTGCTACAAAACTGTAGGATATCATTGTCGTCATTATTGTCATAAAACAGTGGAGTGAATACAGCCTTGCTGACTTCTCACTGGGAACCATTACGGTTATTTTTGTATTCCCTCTGTTAGCTTTGTGTTGACCTTGTGTTTTTCTCATGGCAGAACTTATACACCATAGAATAAGATGTTAAGTGAGATAGCTTTTGAATTTTCTTCATTACTTTTTAACTAAAGAAAAGTCAAATGGTTATAGCTTAATGAATATAAATATTTAGAACTGTAAGTTGAATTAGCACATATGATTGAAAGTTAATGGAAGCCCAAGTAGACTAAGTTTATTCTTTTTTTTTTAATTCACTATGTAGTCTCAGGGTGGCCTTGAACTCATGGTGATCCTCCTACCTCTCCTCCTGAGTGTTGGGATTAAAGGCATATGCCACAATGCCTGGAAGTTAATTCATTTTTTATTATTTTAATATTGATACAATTTCTTCTTAATATCATGTAAATCAGCTTCTTATATTGTCATTTTATAATATATAGGCAAACTACTTTTTTCCAAGTCTGCTTTTATATTCTTTTTTGAATAAATTTATTTATTTATTGTTAATAACTAGAAATACTATGAGCCACCATGCCTGACTTATCTTGTCATTTTCTGTTGATGGCTTTCTGATGTCATCTGTTAACTTTTTCCCTAAAACTTTTTTAATCACTTAAGATGTTGATTGTGTCTACTATAAATAATATTAATATTTTAAAAGAGTTAATGCAAGTTGTTATAACATATTTGTTTCTATCAGACACCAACCCATTAATTGCTTGGAAAAGCTGGATTACAACCAAAGCACTTCAGCTTAAATACACACATCTTCAAACTATGCTTATCAATCAATTTCATTTGCCAGACATTGTTTCAATCCCATTGGTAGAAATGTGATTAAAATGAGATTAAAATCTGCAAAATTATGTGTGACACTTCCAAGCAAAAATAACCAGAAATGAATTCCATAGATTGTGACTTCTCTGATAGGCCAGAACAAAGAATGAGAGGCCAATCGCCAATGAACTTGACCACCTAGTCAGAACTCCCATGGCCTCCATGGACACTCTCTCTCTCAGAAGAGCTGAAGGAAGAGCTGGGGAAGATGCACACTTGTCTCAGAAAGCACTCTTTACAAATATTTCATGTATGTGTATGTGTCCCACGTGCCTGTGTATATACATGCTTGTATGCATATAGGCACATATGTGGGTCCCACGTGGGGGCCTGATGTTAATGGTTATCTTCCTCAACTGATCTCTACTTTACTTACTGAGACAGTCTCTCACTTGAACCCAGGGTTGACTAGTCTAGCCAACCATCTTCCCCTGGGGATCCCCTGTTTCTACCTCCCAAATTCTGAAATTACAGATGGTCTAGCATGCCTGCCTGGCATTTATGAATGCTGGGAACCCAAACTCTGGTTCTCACACAAGTGTTTTCTCCACGGAGCCATCTCCCCAGCCCCTGGAGAGCACTACTGACCTTCTGAGAAATGCACTCTTCCCCATTGCTCAGCAAGGGATGCTTCTGTCTCCTCTATGCCTCCCCCAGAGCCTTTCATTTTCTCACTCACTCTCCCCCAGAAAACCATATCTGCTCATGCAGCTTTCTTCTAGGGAACTGATCTCTTTGATGGGGACATCACTGCCCAGCTTGTCACTCCTGCGTTTAATGACCATGACATCAAAATACTCCCTCAGGACTGAGGGAGTGCTAGTAATGACCCTGGATCACAATGACACATGCTAACACCAATAGAAAGTAATTTTAGTTATAAATTAAAACCTATTTGTACTTTGAAATCAAAATAAACATATTCTATTCATTTTTGGTGTTTAATATTCCAAAGCTGTCAAGACAGAAACTTGTCTTTGAGTTAAAAAGGAATTAGATATTTAATAACTGATCCTCAATGCCCCAAAGAGGCATTCCCCCTATAACTGATATGCCAAAAGTTGGAATATTCCAAAATGTATAGTTTCAGAATTCCAGTCTGATACAAACAACATCATTCTTCCTTCTTGGCAACCTCCAAAGCCTATGAATTTCAAACATCTTCTGTTTCTAGGCTGTTTTGAAGTAAAGGGTGCAACATAATGATGACCCATCTCCTGTGCATAAGGCAGTTAGATCTGACCCCCAGAGGAGATTATCAAATCGACATGGTGCCCAGCTCCAAGGATGGTCACACATACCTGATCGTCACTGCAAAATTACTGAAATAATTTTCCTTAAAGTGCTTCATAAACATTGACCCTGGAAACTCCCCACCTTTTCATTATTTTGCTCTAACCTAGAATGCTCAGAAATTAGAATCTGAATCTGAAACGTCATTAGCTTCTCTACAAAGGTCTAAAGTCTTAGAAGAGAAGAGCTTGGCTGTGCCTGGTGCTGAGCTCAGCATCTGAAATACTTGTGTGCTGATTCATAATGTCAACATAGGGTTAATTACCTCCTTCTGCCTCTGTACACCCCAAATTATTCTTGTCTGTATCCAACCATGGCACTATGACAAGCTGAAGGGCTGCCAGCATGGCCCGTTGCCTTTCCTGATTTAGGGTAAATAGATCTGGTTTTAGGAAAGCTTTCCAGACTGACACACTGTCCAGACATGAATGTTATTTTATTAAGATATATGGTGACATAACAATATTTATATTATCAATATATCTTGTTCAACTTGAAAAGCCAAGACAGGTCTTCAAGTAATCTCGTTTTCATAGATCAAGTAGGCCAGGCATAAGTAGTGATGAATGCTGGAAGGGACACCATGTTTATTTATAACAGGTTGATATGATGTCTAGGTTGTGGGCTTAGAAATGAAAACGGGCTTGTGCAAACTCTTCCAAGCGTTGGAGCCTAAGACACAGGTGACACCTCATCCGAGCCTTTTCCCTGCGTGCGATGGGATGAGAAGAGCCTGTGTTTCTACATTATTGACTGAGCTTCAGCTACTGGCTCACTGACACTATTATTACACTAGAGTAGAGGCCTCGTCTTTGAAGTGAACTTTTTTACAGAGCTCCTTGACTAATCGCTCTTCAGCACCCCGCCTTGTCTAATAGCTTTCTCTGCGGCACACCATCAAAGGGAAGAAGCCGACGAAAAGCAATGCAACTGCAGTGTGGACCTGGGTAGAGGTGACCGAAAGCTCTTCAGGGAAGGCACTGGTGTCTTTTCATTTATTATATTATGCAATCTGGAAGCACCTCTTGAAAGTCTAGTTACCATCTTTAGGACATCCCAGAGGGAGCCACCTCCACACGTCCTCAGTGCCACATTTTCCCACCAAGTTGGCAGACTGGACCAAGAGTGTTCGTCCCTGGTGAAGCTCAGACTGTCGATGGATAACTGGACAAGAGAGCCAGGGAAGTAGATGCAGCCCCTGAGCCAAGGAAGCATGGAATTTCAGTTCAGAGCATGACCAAGCTAAGCAAAGCTTAGAAAGCACCAGAACACAGACACTAACACTGAGACTTCCTAATGTATTTGGAAATAGTCTACATAGGAAAGATCTTAGAGGAAGATTTACCCACCCATCCATCCATCCATCCTGTTACATCCACCATGCCTCCTCTGTCTGTGGGTCAGTAATTCAGATGAAGTCTGAGAGAGAAAGCGGAGTAGAGACCATTACTACAGGGAATCCTACAATGAAAACACTTTACCTGTCCTGAGGGAAGGCAAAGCAGAGAGCAGATCAACTACTCCTGGGAGCTCAGGAAAGACGGTCCTTGGTAGAGGTGGTGCCAATATGGAATCTGGGAAGATAAGCAATGACAGCAAGTGATAGAATAACATGTGACAGACCCCGCTGTCACATCCATTAACTTGCCCAGTGCTCCTAAGACCTGGTGTGTACATCACAGTATTCTCCCCATTTCAAGCTGCACAGGGAGATTGAAGATCCTTTCCAAGTCAAGCAGTCCCATGAGGCTGAGGAGGAACTTAAACGAAAGCCACAGGACCTACATTCATACTCACAATGCTACGATTATGCCAGACAGATATGAAGTG
Source organism: Zapus hudsonius (assembly GCA_004024765.1). Lineage (NCBI taxonomy): Eukaryota > Metazoa > Chordata > Mammalia > Rodentia > Dipodidae > Zapus > Zapus hudsonius. The sequence goes on along the minus strand of PVHP010031940.1, from coordinate 10,812 downwards.
ATATCATCCTTATGAGGGTCAAGGCCATAGAGCTTATGAAGTAACATAGACAGCATGACATTGAGTGTCCACACAACTTAAACATCTGACTTTTAGGAAGTGGAGGATGGCTACAACGGAGCTGGTCCTTAGCTTCTCAAAGCTAAGAACACTTGAGGAAATACAGAGAGGAGACCTGGGTCTTCGCTGGTATTGGACAGAGCAGTGTGGTGTGCTCTTTTGTTCACCCCAAGATTATGATGGGAGAGCTTTGATGCATTTTGACATTAGGTAACTTTAAAGTGTAGTTTCATATTATAGAATAGGATATAAAATTTCCATGACACTTTTCCTGGTTTGTTCTTACTATCTAATTTAAAGTGATTCATTAATGTATTTTAAAAATAGACTTAGTTAAAAAATAATTCAGTCATTTAAATGAAACATAATATCCTATCAATATACTGAGGTGGCTTGATTCAGGTGTCCTCCTTAAACTTGTATGTTCTAAATGCTAGGTCCCCAGCTGGTGGTAGTTTGAGAATTGGAGCCTCCTGGAAACAGTGTGTTGTTGGGGGCGAGCTTATGGGTGTCATAGCCTGCTTCCCCTTGCCAGTGTTTGGCACTCTCTCCTGCTGCTGTTGTTCACCTGATGCTGGCCAGGAGGTGATGTCCAGCCCCTTCTCATGCCACAGTTTCCTTGCCCTTGAGCTTCCCCTCAAGTTTGTAAGCCACAATAAACCCTTTCCTTCTACAAGCTGCCTTTGATCAGGTTCTTTGTGCCGGCGATGCAAAGCTGACTGTAACACACACACACACACACACACACACACACACACACACACACACACACACATGTTATTTAAATTGAAAGTGACAGGAGTTAAGAGTTATTTCTCTTGCTAGCATGTCTCCATTCTTATTTTCTTGAGACAGCCCATGCTTGTAGAATCAGATGTTGATCCATAGTGAACAACATTAGGGTGTCTCATCACTTCCTAGAGAGAGAGAAGTGTCCACTTTATTCCTCAGCTTCTCGTGCTCACTCACGAATACACATGAACAACTGTCTAGATCCTTCTTTTGGTCAAACAGTATGGTGACCATATGCCATCGATGTCTCATGAATCCCCCCTAAATTAATGGTAGGATGATTCTTTCTTGGCAACATGACTGGATTTAGTTTCACCTGTGAGATTGGTGAAGCATACCTCTGTGTATGTCTGGGAGGCATTTCCAGAAAGGATGAATTGAGAATGGAAGACACCCTCCCCTAGAACACATGGGTGATACCATCCTATGGGCTGTGGGTATGGAAAGACTAAAAAGGGAAAAAGAGAAAACCAATGGAGCGCCAACATTCCCCTTTTCTCTGCTTCCTGGTTGGCCATGAAGTGACCAGCTCTCTGCAGCATGTGTGCCTGTCACGGACCAAAATGACGATGGGCTGAAACTTCTGAAACCATGAGCTCAAATAAATCCTTCCTTCCTGAACTTGTTTCTGTCAGGTATCTTTCATCACTGTAATACAGAGCATAAATAATAAAGATGCCTTCCAGTTTTATGCCTCTCTGACCATCTGCTCTTCCTGCCAGTTTTATAATTACCCCAAGAGGTAGAACTCATAAGAGAGCTGTTGGGTGGGGGTAGTACTTATTTTCATCAAACCTCTTGTAATTACAAAGTTCCAGTCACAATTGTGAGGAAACCAGACCTGGTTTCCTCTTCCAAACTCCTGAGCCAGCCGTGGAAGCCTGATTACCTTTCCCTGAATTTACCAAATCAGCATTCCACAAGTTTAGAGTTTATAAAAGTTGTACAGGTCTCAGTTTCCCTCTCCAGCTATCACACTCTTTCCCAAGGTACCCATAAATGATCACTGTGTGCACACAAACTCTGCCTTGCTCATTAAAATCTACCGAAGGTTGCAGTTTCCCTAGCTCCTTCGGAGTCCCTTGGGAAATGACATTGTCAGTGAGCTAAGTTAGGAATGTTCTGGGATCTGCTATAAAAGACATGAGGAATCCAGGTGAGGCTCCATTGGAGCAGTACCCCCTCACAGCTGTGTTTTGGCCCTGGGGCTGTGTGTAGTGAGGTCCCTGTCTCCTCTACCTTGTCAGAAGAGCAATACTGTCCCCCCAACTTCCCAACCGCTACCACTTCTGCGCACCTTGTCATAGCTCTGCCTGTTTAAGAGCATATGGCAACTCTCTTCCCACTCCTCCCTGAAACACACACACACACACACACACACACACACACACACACACACACACACACACACACCAA
>PVHP010031939.1:0-20618 GCA_004024765.1 Zapus hudsonius | reverse complement strand
GGGGGGGGTGGCCTGAGACAGAGCATTGAAGAGTTTGAAGCCAGATTTGGCTTCATAGTGACACCTTGGATAGATAGATGACAGACAGACAGATGATAGATATAGTTAGGTGGTTGATAGACTGACTGATGATACAGAGAGAAAAGGAGGTGTGGGGATCTTCATGAAATTAATAAAGGTCCGGGCTCAGCAAGGGGGTCTACGTTTCCCATCCCTCTAGATAGGGAGAACTTACAAGGGGCTGAGCTTTTTTTTTTCTTTAGGGACCCCAATGACCCTCGGGATCTCAAGTCCCCTCAGTGGCCTCCATACACAACTGGAACGCAGCAATGCGTGAGCCTGAACCTACGGCCACTGGAGGTGCGGCAGGGGCTGCGCGCCCAGACCTGCGCCTTCTGGAACCGCTTCCTCCCCAAACTACTCAGCGCCACAGGTATGCGGGGTAACAGGTGGTAGGGGCTGGGAGGAGAGAGAAAGGGGGAGATGCAAAGGAAGGGGAGTGGAGCTGGCTGGGTGTAACCCTCTCTTCTTCCCCCTCCCCCAGCCACGGAGGCTCCCAGCATCTGCCCAAGCCCTGCCCATGGGGAGGCTGCCCCGAGGCCCAGACCCGGCCTTCCCCTGTCCCTCCTCCTCCTTCTCCTCCTCTCCCGGTTTCTTCGGTTGTGACCGCGGCCTCTGTCCCCTCTGGCCTCACAGGCCCTTCCTCTAAAGCATGGTTGGGAGGTGGGGAAGACCGTCTCTCAGGGACCTAGCGACCCTTCTCTCCTAATGCCAGGCACACAAACTGGACAGATCTCAGGGATCTACTGCCTTTGTTTAAATGAAAATGGCAAAACCAGTATATTTTTAGTACAAAATTTCCTTTGGAGCTTGATGTTGGGGGGTGGGAGGAGAGGACCCTGGGTTAGGTAACACAAGTCAGTGGGGCTTATAACCTTCAACCATTTCTGTCTTCTCTTTTCCCCAACAACCCATGGATCCCCCTCTGATCCTGTTGTCCCCTGTCATTTGCTCCTCCTCGATCCTTCCTGCCATCCTCTTCACCGCCATCCCACGTGCCTTCCTACGTTGTGTGCACCCCTACACTCACACCCCCCTTCATGTCCATGCCCCGGCCTCCGGCGTGTCTTTCTCCCACTCCTGCCGGGCGCCCTGGCTGCAGACACGCTGGACGAGGCGGAGCGACAATGGAAGGCCGAGTTCCACCGCTGGAGCTCCTACATGGTGCACTGGAAGAACCAGTTCGACCATTACAGCAAGCAGGATCGCTGCTCGGACCTGTGATCCCGGGGGAACCTTGCGCCCCTCTGCTCCGCCCGGCCCCGTAGCTGTATATACTATTTATTTAAGGGCTGGGATATAACACGAGCCCCAGACCCCACCCGTCCCCCCGTCCTCTGCATGTCCGGGGCTGAGACCCTTCCCCGCGGTGCCTTTGCCCCTCTGGGCTGCCAATAAACTGTTAGAGCCACCTGCGTGCGGGCCCTGGGAGCGGGGGGCGTGGCCGACCGCGGGAGCCGAGCAGGGCGCCTGCGCAGACGCCATCCCAGCCCTTCCCCGCCTCGCTGGGGCGGGGCTCGCGACTGCGCAGTGAAGCCAAGCGGTGCCTTGTGGGAAGCCCTGGGGTCGCCGCGCTGGAGCTGCTGCAGGACGTGCACCGGGGCCTGGCCCCGCCGTGCCGCAGTCCGGCCCGCCTGGCGCTGCTCTCGGGCCACTACCTCTACTACCACTACGGCTGCGACGGGCTGGACGACCGCGGCTGGGGCTGCGGCTACCGCACTCTGCAGACCCTGTGCTCGTGGCCCGAAGGCCGGTCCGGCGGGGTGCCTGGGCTGCGGGCCGTGCAGGCGGCGCTGGAGGACATGGGCGACAAGCCCCCCGGGTTCCGGGGCTCGCGGAGCTGGATCGGCTGTGTGGAGGCCAGCCTGTGCCTCGAGTACTTCGGAGGGCCCCAGGGTCGGCTGTGTCACGTGCCACGCGGAGCTGGGCTGCGGGGCGAGCTGGAGCGCCTTCACTCCCACTTCACCAAGGGCGGGGGCCCGGTGATGGTGGGAGGGGATGCGGACGCTCAGTCCAAGGCCCTGCTGGGAGTCTGCGAGGGGCCCCACGCCGAAGCCTACGTCCTCATACTGGACCCTCACTACTGGGGCACTCCGAGAAGCCCTGGTGAGCTGCAGGCTGCTCAGTGGGTGGGCTGGCGAGACGTAAGCACAGCCTTTGACCCCAACTCCTTCTACAACTTGTGCTTGACCAGCCACAAGTGAAACCCAGCTGCACGCCATGGACTGAACTGAGAAGAAGGACCGCCACAGGACACCCATTTACTTGTGTGGGGGGGAGAGGAGGTCCTTCACGCATCATAATAAAAGCGGCAAGCCTCACCCAATGATTAGGTGACTGAGGAAAAAGTAAGAGACACTGCTGAAGTGCTTTTACTGGCAGTGAGGGTACAAAATTCAGCTGATGGGACAGGGCAGTCAGTCACACACTGGGGTGATGCTAAGTAAGAGAAGGAGAAAGCAGATGGCTCAAAAGAAGTCAACATCATCTGGGGCATCCAAATCACGATACTCCACAATGGCTCTTGGGTCCCCACGAACCATTCTGTGAGACAAGAGAAGCAAGCAGAGTGAGAACTGAGGTCTTGAACTTAAGAGGAGGGAAGGGAACACAGACAATGCACACTTTCAGGCTCACCTGTTTCGAGGTTTCCCAGGATAACCTCCCTGGCCTCGAAAGGCATCATAGTTCCCGCGGCCGGCACCATAGGGAGCATGTGGGTATGGAGGCCCTCCTGTGGGGACTGCAGGGCGGACAGCACCAGCTAAGAGGGAGACCCAGGTTGAGCTGTTTCCTTGCAGCCCAGACAACCCTCCATACCCTTTCATTGCCCTCCCAGACCGTCAGACTCACCTCCATAGCCCAAGATGGGAGGCCGGGGCTGACCATAGGGCATCAGGCCCTGGGGTGTCTGGTGTGGGTAGGGGAGTCCTGGAGTCAGGCCTGGGGGGAGTACAACACAGACAGGAATGTGAATTACTGCGGGAGGAGGAAGGGTAACAAGTGACTGCTAGGAATAGGGTCTGAGGGTGGGTGGGTAAACTCAGATAATGTCAGGATAAGGAGGATCCAGGCCCCCATGGATCGTATCTTACTCTGGGCAGGACCAGGTGGCTGAGCTGGCTTGATCTCTGGCAGAGCTGGGCGCTTGGCATCTGTAAGGAAGTTGTTAAAGAATGCCACCTCCTTCTTCACCTCTTCAATCTTCTCTGCGTGCTTGTTGAAGATATGTTTGCGCACAAACTCAGGACCCTGGGTGGAGGAGGTGAGGACAGCATGGTGAGGGTTCTTTCACTCAAGGATCCATCCCAGGATTCCAAGGTGGGACAGCACTCCTTAGGCCTTTAGGGGGACTCCTGCCCCAACCCCACCTCCCAGCATCCAGAACACTAATTCTCTAACATCCCAGACCTTGAATTTCTTGCCACTGAGAGGACATAGCCACTTATCCTTGCCCAGCTCCTGCGTGTTAGAGGTGACAAACTTTTCCACTTCTTGCTCGGGATCTTTGCGACCCATCTTCTGGGCCTCTTCCTCCGAAAGGGATTCCCTCACACTCAACAGTGGAGTCAGCTTCTCCTCAAAGGTCTTCTGCCACTCCAGCACTGTGTGGGCAACAGAGGAAGGCTGGAGAAGGGAGCTGAAAGGAAGGGATAAGAGGGGGGGGGAGGGGGAATGGGACAGCCAGACTGCCAGAAGCTAGGGAGGTGACACAGAAGAGGATCAGGGGACCCAGAGCACACCTTCTCCGTGACTAATGCGGTTGGGAGGCATGGGCCCCCGGACGTGAATGATGCCGCAGCGATTGGGCATCTCATCCTCGTTGGGGTACTCGCAGGTGTTGTAGTAATCCAGGGAGTGAACGATGCGCAGGTAGAGGAGGAGCTTGTCCAAGACCTGAGGAAACAGCCATGGGGTCACCCACCACTCAGGGCCCAAGCCACACCCTCGTCTCTGCACCCACAAGTGACCAGATCTAGCACCTTGATCAGCTTCTCATCTCTTTCCACATTAATTTCTGCTGGGTTCCCTTCCTTGGGAGGCTCCTCAGGAGGGGGTCCCCCACTGCTCCCCAGCAGCTCCTCCTCTTCAGCACTCACTTCCTCGATCAGATAGTCAGTAATGTTCTTTAAGATGGGGTTCTGCGAGGGCAGACTCTGAGGGGAGAATGATGGATGAGGCAGAGCCCCCAGGGCTGGCAACCCCCAGGAACTGGCAGAGGGAACTTGGGGCTCACTGCACAACTATTACCCAGGCTCCCTCCCTCCAACCCCCCACATTCCTGAGCTTTTCCACCCTAGCCAAGCAGCTTCAATCTGTGCCACTAGAAGCCAAGCTGGAGAAGGTGCTCTCTGGGGGTCACTAAGGGACAAACAGGTGAGTGCAGTGGTCCCTAGGCCCTTGCTCCAGAGCAAGCAGACCACAGGTGCCAGAAGCACAAGTGCACTGGGAACAATCCCAACTGACTGTTGGCAAAGGCGTGGTCCCAGGCTCAGCAGCCCACAACTGGGTCCTGTCATCCATCGTGTGAATCAGCTTGGCCGCCAGCTTGATGTCGTTGCGCACGATCTGCTTGTGCTGGGTGATGCCGTTTATGTTGCGGACACGACGGGTTAGGTCTCTGTTCACACCAGGGCTCAGCTCACATTCCCGCAGCTGGAGGGAAAATAAGAAAGGTAACCAACACTCAGGAGGCAGAGGTAGGAGGATCGCCGTGAGTTCAAGGCCACCCTGAGACTACAGAGTGAATTCCGGTCAGCCTGGACTAGAGTGAGACCCTACCTCGAAAAACCAAAAAAAAAAAGGTGACCAACAACTACCTCAGTAGCAACAGCTCAGCAGCTCAGACTGGCATTTTGAGAGAACATTGGTGATTCAACCTGAGCTCCCTGAGGACAGGGGCTAAAGGTGTCTGGTGCATGGTCACAGCCCTGGAACCTCACCCCAAGACAGGAGTGAAGAGGAAGGCAAACTGCCCCCCAACACTTACTCGGATGTTCTGCAGGTTCCAGCAGATCTCTTTAATATTGACACTTCGGTCAAAGGTCACCCAGCCACGGCGGAAAAACCTATGTAAGAAAGAACATCAGCACAGTTTGGGATAAAGATGGTGCTGGCCATCCTCCTCCTCGCCAAAGTGTCCAGGCCCTCACCTCCTCTCAGGCTGGGGCTCTGACAGTGCCACTCTCATGAAGCCTGGGTATCTTTTACAAAGCTGCAGGAACAGGAAAAAAGAAAACCTCTTTAGCGACTCACTGACTCACATCTTCCTCTAGTTCCTGCTGTCAGAACCCGAGGAAGTGCCTTTTAATCTTTCCCATCCTTGAGCAAGGAAAAGCCAGCAGCTGGGGGCCATGTGAGTCTACATAAAAGCAGCCTCAGCCCTGGAAGTCAGGGGTCCATGAGCAGCAGGACAGGGCCTCCTTAGGGCAAAGGCAGTGCAGGTTGTTCCCCCGCCCCCACAAGGACCTGGGCCTGGCAACAGCCCCACCCAAGATTTCCCCCACTCACAGAAATGATCTCTGCGCGGGAGATGTTAGGTGCAATGTTGCGCATGAAAAGAGAGCAGGTCTTATGCAGGGGCCGGGGCTTACATTCCTGCCCCCCAGCCTCCTTGGGCTTCTCCTTCTCTTCTTCCTTGGGCTTCTCCTTTTCCTTAAGTGCTTCTTCTAGGCAGGAAGTAATAGTTGGTCAGTTTTCAGTCTTCATTTTGGTGGAGCAGAAAGAGAAGCTATGACTGACCCACACCAGATGGCATGTCCCAGAACGCCTTCCCAGTGATCTCACCACTGCACACCTTCCCCAGCCCATCTTGCAGTAAGAGAGAGGTAGGACCCGAAGCAGACGGTGCAGCCTACCAGTCTCCTCTTTCTCCTCCTCAGCCTGGCCACCCTCGGACTCGGACTCAGACTCGGACACACTCCCTTCATCAAAGCTGTCATCACCACTCTGCTTCCTGTTCCGTTTCTTGTTGCTCTGTGGGAGCCACAGGTCCAGGCCTCATGAAACTGCCCAGGCCCTACAAGCTGGCCCCATGCAAGACACGACTTACCTTTTTAGCCTCCTTCTCAGTCTCTTCCTTCTTCTCCTCCTTGTCCCCCTCACCCTCTGATTTCTTAGTTTTGTCCTCATTAGAACTGTCATTTTCAGCCTAGAGAAGGACAAAGTCCCTGTGTGGTAAACTCCCCTTTGAGTTTTATCAGAGGCCCCCCCTTCACAGCTAAGTCCACAGACTCAAACCCCTACCCACCCTGAGTTTTACCCCCTCGGGTTGTCTCTCAACCTGTTTGCCATCTTCCTTCTTGTCTTCCTTGTCGTTGGCCTTGCGTTCTCCATCCCCTAGGCCTGGTCCCACACGGCCTTCCTCTTTCTTACTGGGCTCCCCAGGCTTGCCCGCCTGCTCCTCCTCCTCCTCCTGCTCCAGGATGCGGAGATCGTTCTCTGTGCCTCCTTCCATCTTAATCACGGCTACCAACAGACACAGGACAGGTCACAACCCAAGGACCTTGGCTTCTGTCAACCTGCTATTTCCCAACCAAGGCCTTGGTCTGTCTGTCAGTAGGCACCCTGAGGCCTCCAAACCCACACACCTGCATCAAGCATCTTGACGATGGCATCAGCTTTTTCTATGTCCAGGAGAAGATTATCAAACCAGCCGGTCTCCATGAGGGACAGGAATACTCTCAGTCGGTTCTGAAGGGCCCCCCGGGCCTCCTGCCGACGCTTCCCCACCTCATCTGGGTGGTACTTAGACCGAAACCTGGGAGGGAGGAAGTAAGCGGGAAAAGGCCTAACAGTCACTGGAGGCTAAGAACAGGATGTGGGGAGGGGCCCAAGAAAGGCAGGGCATAGCCCCCATCCTCTCACACCCACAAAAGACCTTAAAAGCAGAGATTAGAGAGAGGGGTGCAATAGAACCACCCAACACCCCAAAAGGAACCAGAGGTTGTGCTCTGAAAAGGTCTGGGGAGAACCAGGAATGGAGAGCTCTGGGTTGGGAAAACCATGACTCTGGGGGAGGCCTGGGCTGGCAAGGCAGACCTACTGCTGCAAGCCTCTGGGAACAATCTGAGCTCCAGAGAGAAGCTAAGGATCAGGAGCCCCCAGAGAACCTCCCTCTCCTGGCCAACCCCAGACTACAGTCACCAAAGAGAGCTTCCCACCAACTCCCTCCACCCCAGGTGGAGCCAGAAGGAAGCCTCAAGTGCACCAGACAGAAGAAGCCCAGAGGCAGGACACCTTTCTACCCCCCTCGGGAAGATGAGGTAGTGAGGGAAAAACAGAGTTAAGGGAGAAGCAAAGTGCCCGTACAGCCCCCAGGGAGACAGGAAGGCTGGAGGGTTAGGGTGGGGGTGGGGCATAAATGAAAAAGGAAACATTTCAATAGGACCTTGGGATGGGGGATTTAAGAAATTAGGAGATGGGAAAAAAAAAAAAGCAAGAATAAAGGAGGAAAGGGGTAAGTGTGAGAAAGGCCCAGAAATTAAAACACAAAGGACCAAACTGGTGTGGGGAGAAGGTTAAGTGTTATGTGAAGAAGAACAGAGAAAGAATGAAAGGCGAAAGACAGAGTCACATACAGCAATCAGAAGAGAGGAGGGAGGACAGGACAGGGTGAGCAGAGTAAAGCCGCAGGCATCACCTCCAGGATCTTTACCTTGGCTGCTTGGTCAAACAGAGCTCTAGATTTAACTAGTGGTGCCCAGGGCCCATGCTGGCTGGTGGGCCGCTGGCTGGCTCCTGGCTGGGGCGCCCGGCCCAGATGCCCCTCCCCCGCGGGGCTCCGCGGTGGGGGCCCTGACTGACTAGCTGCCTGAGCAACATATCACTGACCGCTGCATTGTGCACAGCAGTGCCCTGCCTGTCTGCCTGGCCGGGGCAGCGCGGCTCAGCCCAGGGGCTCATGTATGGGCTGGGTATGGTGGGGGTGGAGGTGGGTTTGCTCCGAGCTCCGACGATGAGCGGGTGTAGTTCCCAGTTCTGGCTCTTTTCAAGGAGGAGGAGCAGAAAGAGGATGAGGAGGAGGAGCAGGAAGGGGGGAAAAGATGCTTGATTAAAATTAAAACATCCACAAAAGGAAAAAAAAATTAAAATTCTTTTTCTGTCCAATGACCCAAAGAGCTTTGCTCTTCTTGTCTGGATTCACGCGTTGCTTTTGAGAGGATGCCACGGCCACACAGGGTCCTGGTGATCAGGGATGACAACGACCCAAACCAGCAAGTGGGAAACAGTCTGTCTGCTGCCCCAAGGGGCCAGGTGGCACTGGCCAGTTGCCTGGAGGTGTCCCAGTGAGGACAGTGGAGAAGGGAGATGGGGTGGGACGGTGGCAGTCACCGAAGTCAGGAGGAGACCCCTCCAGCCAACACTGTTGCTCTCCCCTCCCCCACCCCCAGGAAGTGCTGAGTTGGGGAGAGTGGGAAGAGGACAGGGCTACAGCTCCCCTGGCCCAGCCAAGGGAACATGCCAGGGCGAAGGAGGCAGACATGTAGGGGCACTCACCACTCCTCATCTTTATGAGCCAGAAAGAAGTCTTGCATCTGCTGCCTTCGGAAATCCAGCTTGTAGTCATTGTAGCGCTTGACGGCCTCTGTCTCATCCACAGAGTCGTCCAAGGACAGGAGGAACTCCTTGAAGGACTTCATCACCGGTGGTGGCACACCCAGGTCAATTTCAGCAATGCTGCCCAGCCTGGGGGACCCAGTCAGGGAGGCTTCATCATTGTCAAGTGGCCAGATAGCCCTTCCTTCACCCCCAGGGAACCACTCCAAGTAGCAAAGCATCACACCCCACAGGCACCTGGGAGCCCAGCCTACTCCCTGGCTTCAGTCCTAGGCGCACTCCCCCAATCCTGCTACCTCCCCTCTGCTAGAGCCCAGGCTTTACCTGGCCTGGATAGGCAGAACATGGTGCTGCATGATGTGGACATCCGGGTGACCCCAGGGCTGAGGGGGGCCGTAAGTAGGGCCCCCACCCCCTCCAGCATAGGGCATGTCATAGCCACTGTGGTATGGGTCAGAGCTGTGTTCATCCCTGAGGGGGAGGGGGAGACAAAAGTCAAACAAAGAAGGAACCAGAACACAAATGGGGAGGGGCACACACAAGATGTGATCTCTCACCCAAAGGACAAGGAAACACTGGGTGCACGGGAACTCTGAGAAAAGGAAGACACCCGGTGGACCTGAGGGGAAAGAAAGCAAGAAAGTGATGCCACCTCACCAGTCTCGTCTCATGCGCTTCTGTGGGGGGCTGAGTTCGTGGCGGGGAGGAGAGAAGCGCTCCCGTCGATTGCGGTCATAGTCTCGATATTCTCCCCGACTACGGCGCTCTCGGCCCCGATCCCACTCTCTGGAGGTACGAACAAGTAACAATAGTTAAAGACACAGTAGCTGAGCTGAGGACATGGCTCAGAAGCAGAGGCTGTGTAGCATGTACAAAGCTCTGGTTCCATTTCCTAGAACAGCAAAAGCAATAACAGATACAGTAGCTGGCCAGCTGTGGTGGCCACACCAGTAATCCCTCAGTACTCAGGAGACTAAAACAGAAAGAGCTCAAGTTCAGAGTCAGCCTGGATTACACAGTAAGACCTTTTCTCAAAAATCCAAGAACTGGGGGTAGGTAGAGTGCCTGTTTATGATGTCCCAGACCCTGGTCCCATCCCTAGCACCTGTAAACACAAGAAACCCTCCTCAAGTTCACTATTACCTCAATTCATCAGGTCACATCAGAATTGAGCCCCTTGTTCCCACCACCATGGACCCACCCTGCTGTTTCCCTCATCTCGATTTCCTATCAAAACCAGGAAAACTGGCCTCTCTGCGGGCAACCAGCAGCCCCATCCAAACAATAAAAATCTTGGCTGACTTTTTCTTGAGACCCCTTTATACTTTTTTTAAGGTCTTGGTTTTATTAGTTTAATATTTGTGTTTTCATCGAGTCTGAAGAATAGGCCCATCGGGTCCTCTTGTCCCTGCAAACAACTCTAGACACATTAACCACTTTGTGCATCTGGTGTTATACGGGCACCGAGGGATCAGACCCAGGCCAGCAGGCTTTGCAAGCAAACACCTTTAACTGCTGAGCCATCTCCCCAGCCCGCATATAAAAACATGCTGGGGATGTAACCCAAGGCAACACACCTGCTGGTAGGCAAGTGCTCCATCACTAAGCCCCATTCCCAGCCCTACTCTTAAGAAATCAGTGAACACACCAATATGTTGATGTGTTTATGCAGGCTATATCTATCAGCATTTAGGTTCTACAGGCAAATGCCTTAACTGCTGAGCAAACTCTCCAGCCCTAAAACTAGTATTTTTTAAAAGTGACATCATTTTCATGATTCACCAAGAGTTTTACCCATCATTCCTAGAGAATCACTACAATCATCTTAGTTCCACGCAGAAACAACTTCAACACCATGGCCAGGAAGGTCCTGCAGGCATTTTCAGAACCACTACACTAACCAGAGTGTGTGCCTTTGTCTGAACTCAATGTCTGGTCCATGAAACCAAGCTGTTCACATCACTCATGTCTAGGGAATTCCCACTTATCCTTCCAAGTCTTACTCCATGTCCTTTCCTGTCACTCTTGCCCACCATCACTGCCACCCCCAGCACAACTCCTGGGCCTTGAGCCTGTCCCCCAGTGCTCACTTACCACCTTTACAATGAGCTCTCCTCAGGGCCACTTTACACTGTAACCACATCTGACCTAGCTTCATGAAGAGCGAGCCTCGGGACTTATTAGCAAACCCAAGGATTGCTCAGTGGTGAGAGCACAAGCATTAGGACCTGAGTTCACTCTCCAGAACCCTGCTAAAATGGCCAAGCATAGCTATAATCCCAGTGCTGAGAAAGAAGCCAGTGATCACTGGGGCTCCGGGAAGCCAGTCTGACTGAAAAACAGGGAGCTCCAGGTTTAGTGTGACTGGCTCAGGGAAATAAGGCAAAAAAATCAACAGAAAACACCTGAGGCTGTCCTCTGGCCACACTCACCCATGCATCAGCACAAATATGCATATAACACACACACACACATACACACACAGAGGAAAAAGCAAGCATCAAGGAGAGCCGGATGTGATGGCTCTAGCACAAAGGAAAATGGATGATAAATTTCAGTCCAGCCTGAAATTTTGAGAGCTTGTCTCAAAAACCAAAGCACTTCAAAGTCTTCACTAGAGACAGGTAACACTGGCTGGCGGCACTTCGTGACAGTGCTAAGTAGGTTCTCTCTAGCCTACCCCTCCAAGGTCCAGGGAACACTATGGAAGAGAGGGTAGAGTATAAGCAGCAAAGGATGGGGAGGAATGCTGTCTTCTAAACTTGATCATACAGTGGCTACACAATACCAGGCCTGAAAGTCATCATAGATGATGGAGGGGGAAAAAAAGAGGGGGACGACATCAAAATAGAAGAGGGACTTAGTTGGGAAGGGTCAATAGAAGAGGAACGGAGAAGGAAGGCAAGAGAAATAGGAAGGGATTATGATCAGAACACATGAAATACATGTATGAAAACTGTCAATAAAAAAGACAAAAAAAAATATTTTTTTCCAATCAGGCATGATGACGCACGCCTTTAATCATCCCAGCACTTGGGAGGCAGACGTAGGAAGATCGTTGTGAGTTCCAGACCACCCTGAGACTACAATAATGAATTCCATGTCAGTCTGGACTACAGTGCTACCGTACCTCGAAAAACATTAAAAAAAAAAAAAAAAAAGTTTTTTTCAAGGCTGTCTGTGGTAGAGGCACCTGCCTACAAAACCTAACAACTTGGGCTAAATTCCCACAAAAAGCCAGATGCACAGGGTGGCGCACACATCTGGAGTTCATTTATGGCAACTGCAGGACCTGGCACACCCATTCTGTCTGTCTTTCCTCTCTCTGCTTGCAAATAAATTATTAAAGAGGGTTTTTTTTTTTATTTTTTGTTAAAAATTAGAAATACTGTATGAACAAGTTTTGTGTTGGTACCCCCATTTCCTTCTTGCCTGCCCCCAATCCACTGAGAGCCCCCTTCAGTGGGGCTGCTGGAGCCCATGGGATGGAGGGCTATAGAATGTGTAAACAGTCAACATTTGGGGGGGGGGGGGCGGGAATGCCTCTGGGTATTTCCCCTACCATGGCTCTTACAATCTTTCCACCACTTCTTCTGCAAAATTCCAAGCCATGGTGGGTGAGTTTTAAGTCTGTTTTACCTTTGTGCTCTTAAGAGTCTGCTTCTGCTTTGGACTGTTTTTTGAGTATCTTCAGTGTCTGGCCATTACCCCTGCATAGGCTGTCTGGCTGCTGTGAGGCAGCACTCTTGCTCATCTCGTTACTGCCTCTATGGTTTCATTTGGGCCCTAGATGATGAATTAGGGGTGTCAGCCATCATCTCAGGTCTTGTTGGTGGAATTGGGTTGTCCACATTTCTCACTGCCTTATTTGACCCGGGGAGATAGGGAATGGCTGTTAAGATGGCCATTTTGGCCGGAAGTCATCCCTCCCTTTTTTTCCAAGACAGGGTCTCACTCTAGCCTAGGCTTACCTGGAACCCATTCTGTAGTTCCAGGCTGGCCTCCAATTCAGTGATCCTCCTACCTCTGCTTCCCAAGTGTGTGAGCCACCACATCCAGCTAATAAAAAAGTATTTATTTGCAAGCAGAGATAGATAAGAGAGAGAATGGGCAGGACAGAGCGTCCACCAATGCAGATTAACTCCAGATGCATGCACCACTTTGTGCATCTGAACCCAGGCCTTCAGGCCTTGCAAGCAGGCTCCTTTAACAAATAACCATCTCTCCAGCCTCTGAATAGATTTTTTTTTATGCCCCTTGGATAAAAATCCTTCCCCAATTCCTCCCATCTTAACTACTTGATTGGAAATCAAGTCAGAAGTTTCAGAAAGAGGGGCTTAGTGGTTAAGGCACTCGCCTGCAAAACCTAACAACCGAGTTCAATTCCCCAGTGCCCACATAAAACCAAATGCACAGGAGGGCGCATGCATCTTGAGTTCATTTGCAGTGGCTGGAGGCCTGGTGCGCCCATTCTGTCTCTGTCTCTTCTCTATCTACCTCTGCCTCTCTCTCTCTCTCTCTCTCTCTCTCTCAAATAAATAAATATTTTTTTTAAAAAAGAAGTTTCAGAAAGAAAATACCTGAACTATAATTAACTCACAAACATCCCAGAAAACTAATCAGGAGGTGATTCAAACTAATCTATTAACCTATTGTGATAACTCAAGAAGCTGAGGAAGGAGGATTCAAGTTAGATGCCAGGTGGGCTACATAGCAAAATTCCAGGCTATATAATGGGATCCTGTCTCAAAAGACAAAAACGAACTTAATCCCAGCACTCGGAAGGCAGAGATAGGATTGCCGTGAGTTCAAGGCCACCTTGAGACTACATAGTCAATTCCAGGTCAGCCTGGACTAGAGCGAGACCCTACCTCCAAAAACCAAAAACCAAAAAAATCAAGACAAAAACAACAATAAAAATCTAATCAACTTAGACACTGGTACTGCCCAAAGAATTGCCAGGCAAAAGAAACACAAGATGTGGTCTGACAGTTCTTCAATCTTGCCAATTCTACTTTAATCCCTTTTGTTGAACTAATCTTTTTGAGACAGAACTTCAGCCTGATGATTAGGTTTCCCAGCACTCAGAGAAAGCCAGATGTAAAGTGGCACATGCATCTGACACTTGCTAAAAAGGACACCCTGGGGGGCCCATTACATACGCATCCACACACATACTGACACATTGATTTCTCTAATGCACACTCCTGGCGCTCGGTTAAGTCTGCATCCTAACGCTTTGATCTCGGCGGCGTTTCTGTGATTTTTGTTTTCATACAGTTTCTTGCTATATATAGCCCAAGTATTGAACCTGCAACAAACCCTCCTACCTCGGCCTCCAAAGGGCTGGGGGTTATCGGCTTCTGCCACCATGCCCAGTTATCACTTTGATCTTAAAAGAAAGCCAAGGCGAGTTCGCTAACCAACAGAAAATGGGTCGAGAGGAATTGCACCCTAATGAAACTATCAATGAGAAAGACAAAAGGCAGTACGAGGCAAGGGTGGTAACATCTCACCGGTCACTCCAATCATCCCCTCGCCGTCTCTCGTCTCTTTCTCGTGACCGGTCATAGTCACTACGCTCTCTCCTGAACTTGTCCCTGCGTCTCCGGTCGTACTCGTCATCACTGTCCCCCATGGCGAGGTCCGAGGAGGCCTGGAGCCCGGCGAGAAACCAACGGGGACGATGAACAGGGACGGTCCCTCGGGGACAGCACGCCCGCCGCCCTCCCGCCGAGGCCCCGCCATCCTGGGGGAGGTAAGCGGGTCCGATCCCCTTCCCCGGGCCGGGGTCCCCCCAGCGCGGCGCGGCCCGGGCCTTGCGCCAGATCCCCTCCCCCACCTGGGAGCGGCCGGGGCCGTTGATGGCACGGGCAGGCGGGCGGGCACGCGACGAGGACGGCGAGGACAGTAACAAGAGAAAAGATGGGGGATTCTCAAGCCTGGGGCTGAATAGGAGAAGCCAGCGGGACGGCCGATGGAGGCGCAGCCGCGCGTGGGGCCGCTCGCGTCACCCGCAGGGCTCGGCCTCTAACCACAAACAAGCCCCGCGCGCCGCCCGAATAAAGCGCAGAGCGAAAGGCGGGGAGAACAAGGCATGATGGGAAGAGGAGGGAAGGAAAAACTGTAGACACGGAGATCTCGCGAGATTCTGCGGGAACGGGAATCTCTGAGTGACGGGCGTTACGGGAGCCGAGCTGGACCAAAACAAGTCCGTAGGAGAACGGTAATGCCTTTTGGGAACGAAGGGAGCGCTCTCTTGAACAGAGCCCAAGAGGGGAAAAGTCTTGATCCTCCAGGCGTCTTCCTGGACCGGCCAGTTCGCTTCTGAGGTCCGTGGCTGGACTTCAGGCGCATCCTGACCTCCTCGGGGATGGTTTCACCCCCCTCCTTGCGTTGGGAATGGGTTGGGGGTGTGGAAGGTCGGGGTGGACGTTTAGGGAATTGTACATAGAAGCAACCATTTTAAAGCATCTCCTCCCACCATTTTCTGTTTCTACAGAAATCCAAGCCTTTAATGGTACCACGGTATGTGCTACCTGCAAGACACATTCTTCCTGCTTTTCTTGGACAAAGGCAGGGTGGGCAAATCTGTCTTAAACCCAACGATCTGTACATTACAAGGTTTGGCAACCAGCAGAAACCCGGTGGCCCCCAAGTTCTTTCTTTTTTTGTTTTGTTTTGGTTTTGGTTTTTCGAGGTAGGGTCTCCCTCTAGCCCAGGCTGACCTGAAATTCACTATGTAGTCTCAGGGTGGCCTCGAACTCATGGTGATCCTCCTGCCTCTGCCTCCGGAGTGCTGGGATTAAAGGCGTGCGCCACCACGCCCAGCTCCCAAGTTCTTTCTTAATGAATGGAGTGCAAGGCTTAAGAATGAAGCATGGGAAATGGGGCTGGGGATGTAAGTACCTGCCTAGCAACTCCCCAGGACATCCTAAACAGAGTGGTGTGCACACCTGTAATCCCAGTACTCAAGAGGTGGAGGCAGGAGAGTTTAAAGTCATACTCAGATACATAGTTCAAGGCCAACCTGAGCTACATGAGACCCAATTTCAATAAGAAATTAAAAAGAGAAAGGGCTGGGGGCATGACTCAGTAGTTAAAGGTTCTTGCTTGCAAAGCCTTCCAGCCCAGGTTCAATTCCCCAGCACCCAACATAAAGCTGGTACAAGAAATGGTGTATGTGTTTGCAGTGGCAAGAGAGCCTGGCCTGGTGACACAGTGTTACAATCTCAGCTACAAAAGGCTGAGGCAGGAGAAAAGACTACAAAGTCAAGGCCTGATAGAGTTGCAGAGTAAGGTCAGCCTAGGAAGCTGTCTCAAAATAAAAACCCTTTTAAAAACAGGGCTGGAAGCCAGGGGTGGTGGTGCACGCCTTTAATCCCAGCACTCGGGAGGCAGAGGCAGGAGGATCACCATGAGTTCAAGGCCACCCTGAGACTACATGGGGAATTCCAGGTCAGCCTGGGCTAGAGTGACACCCTACCTCGGAAAAAAAAACAAAAACAAAAAAAAAAACACAGGGCTGGGGTGACAAGCTTCTTTTTGTAGAGTGCAGTGACTACTGGGGGGGACCCAAAATTAGTCAAGGTGCTAAGGGTGACAGTAGAAAGCTCTGCACTGGGTGAGACAGCCCTAACACACCTGCCAAGGCTCAGGGAATATTGTGGTGGAGGTGCTGGAAAAAATACCAACGCTGCTGTCAAGGTTAACCAGAAATGCTTTTTGGAGCTGGCTGGGGAGACTCAAAACTCATCAAAGGGCTGGACCTGGTGGCACATGCCTCTAATCCCAGCAGAAGTAAGATAAGAGGATCGCCGTGAGTTTGAGGCTAGCCTGAGACTGGTCCCAGGTCAGCCTGGGCTAGATTGAGACTTTACCTGGGAGGGGGGAACTGATTCATCAAAGGGCTCAGCGGTTATGGCACTTGCTTGTAAAGCCTAAAAGCCCAGGTTCAATTTCCCTAGTACTCACATAAAGCCAGATGCAGAGTGGCCCATGCATCTGGACTTTGCAGCACCAGGAGGCGCTGGCACCCCCGCCCACTCTTTGGTTGCAAATAAATAATTTTTTTTTTTTGTGTGTGTGTGTGTGTGTGTGTGTGTGTATGTGCGTGTTTGTTTTTCAAAGTAAGGTCTTGCTCTAGCCCAGGTTGACCTGGATATGTAGTCTCAGGGTGGCCTCAAACTCACAGCGATAGTTCCTCCTATCTCTGCCTCCCAAGTGCTGGGATTAAAGGTGTGAGACATCATGCCAGGTTTAAATAATTTTTTTAAACTCATCTAACTGCTAAGCATAAGAGGCTGCTGAGAGCTCAGCACTAAATGAGACATCTACAACTTGTCCTTACCTCCACAAGCCCTGAACAATGCTGAGCCCATCATCATTTTTATGTAGATGATGGAGGAGGGAGAAAAGAGACATCAAAATAGTAGGACTAAAGTCAGGCGTGGTGGCACAAGCCTTTAATCCCATCTTTTAGGAGGCAGAGGTAGGAGGATCACCGAGGCCAGCCTGAGACTACATAGTGAATTCCAGGTCAGCCTGGGCTAAAGGGAGATATCCTACCTTGGGAAAAAAAAATAGTAGAACAAGTTAGAAAAGAGGAGGGTTCAGAGGAAGGGGGTCAGCGAGGAAAAACAAGGTAATGGGAGGGAGATTATGACAAACTGCAATATGTTCATGTATGAAAATCCTCATAAAAGGGTGCCAGGAAGGTGGCTCGGAGGTTAAACGTCCTTGATTGCAAAGCCTGCCAGCCTGGATTCTATTCCCCAGTACCCACGTAAAGCCAGATGCACAAAGTGACATGAGTCTGGAACTGTTTTGGAGTAGCAAGAGACCCTGGTGCACACATATTCATTTTCTCTCTCTCAAAAATAAATTTAAACTGTTGAGCAGGGTGTGGTGGCACACACCTTTAATTCCAGAACTCTTGGAAGGCAGAGGTAGGAAGATCATTGAGTTCAAGGCCAGTTTGAGACTACATAGTGAATTCCAAATCAGCCTGGGCTAGAATGAGACCCTACCTCAAAAAAAAGGGGGGGGGGCTGGGGAGATGGCTTAGCGGTTAAGGCATTTACTGACAAAGCCTGAGAACCCAAGTTTGATTCCCCAGTACCCACAGAAAGCCACATGCACACGGTGGTGCATGTGTCTGGAGTTTGTCTGCAGTGGCTGGAGACCCTGGTGTGCCCATTCTCTCTCTCAAATAAATAAATAAATAAAATATTTTTTAGGCGTGGTGGCTTACGCCTTTAATCCCAGCACTCGGGAGGCAGAGATAGGAGGATTGCCATGAGTTCAAGGTCACCCTGAGACTACATAGTGAATTCCAGGTCAGCCTGGACTAGAGCGAGATCCTACCTCGAAAAACCAGAAAAAAAAATATATTTATATGCATAGGTAACTATTTTTACAGGCTGGAGATATAGCTCGGTGGTGGAGTGCTTGTGTAGTACGTAAAAGGCCTTGGGTTTAATCGCCAGTACCATCCAAAAAATAAAAAAATGCAGGATAGGACTGCTCAATGGTAGCGACCTCATATAGTATGTTAGGAAGCCTTGGGTTATCCCCAGTACCAAAAAAAAAAGAAAGAAAGAAAATTGTGGTAATAGTTGCAAAAGATTTTTTAAGCCAGGTGTGGATTTTCAAAAAGACCAAAGGGACAGGGAGATGGCTCAGTGGCTTAATGCTTGCGGCTCAGGCATGAGAAACTTCGTTTGAATCTCACACACAAACTCAGTAGTACACTGTTGAAATCACAGTGCTCCCATAGAGACAGGAGACAGACAAGATTCCCCAGTAGCTTGCAAACCAGCTAATCTGGTAGAATGCACAGGGGTGAACAAGAGACCCCCAAACAAGGTGGTAGGCAAGGACTGACACGTGAGGTTTTTTCTGGCCTCCACACACATGCTTCTAAAACACACATGAAGATCAGACCTAAAACCCAGGTTCTGGTCTTTGCTCTGTCATCTGAGAGCTATGTAATCTGACAAACCATTCCTCCTGTGATCATTAAATTTTGTTGTCAACTTGACCTGTTTAGTAATCTTGAGTGGGTCTCTGAGGTTATTTACAGGAAGATGGTCCTCTCAGTAGGGGATAGGATGTAAGAAAGCTCAAGGGAGCTAGAAACAAACATCCCTTCCTAGAAGGGCAGAGAAGGAATGAAATTCCAGAGACTCAGAGAGTCAACCAAGTCTGGAAAAGGGTTTCAAGACCCCACCTTAAGGCTATATAAAGGGGTTAAGAAATATCTCTCGAGCCGGGTGTGGTGGCGCATGCCTTTAATCCCAGCACTCAGGAGGCAGAGGTAGGAGGATTGCCATGAGTTCGAGGCCACCCTGAGACTACATAGTGAATTCCAGGTCAGCCTGGGCTAGAGCGAGACCCTACCTCAAAAAAACAAATATATATATATATATATATGGAACATGGAACTTCCCTTGGATCTGTAATTTTAATAAATCCTTTCCTCCCATAACTGTGCCTGGTTTGGAGGTTCATGCCAGTGACATGTGGCTGACTATGACATCTTCACATCTAAGTAACCAAATAGTAACAGGTGCTCTAGTACTGGGCTGCTGTGAGCCCAGAAGAAACAACAGACTTGCAAGTGTTTCATAAACTCTCCAGGGATTATTATTTCATGATGGGAGGAAGAGAGGACAGCATGTGGTGGCAAACTGTAAAGGTA
This sequence comes from Zapus hudsonius, assembly GCA_004024765.1. Taxonomy (NCBI): domain Eukaryota; kingdom Metazoa; phylum Chordata; class Mammalia; order Rodentia; family Dipodidae; genus Zapus; species Zapus hudsonius. The sequence goes on along the minus strand of PVHP010031939.1, from coordinate 1,297 downwards.
AGATGTCAAGGAGGTTGATGGATGAGGACTGAGGTCCCAGCAGGCACTCTGGGACACTCAGCAGTCGGTGGTGACAGTGGCCGAGAGCTCTTGGATGCGCCAGGCACTGCAGGCCTTGCACAAAATATGCCCATCCAGCGGGTAGCAGCCTTGACACTCACCCTCAGAGGACAGCAACATCCCACATTCCTGTTGGAAGAAGCAACAGCTTTCTGTGAGCTTCAGACACCCTGGGTCTTTTCCACCTCATGACCTGTATCCAGCACTCCACTCCCCGCAAAAGCTCTTGCTCGTGGCTCAGGCTCCCTCACCTCACATTTGTAACAGCCAATGTGAAAACTTCGGTCCAGAGCAACAATTCTCACGGTCTCCTCCTGACCTGGTTCAGGCATGATGGCCCCACCACACACTGAACATCGTGGGGCAAACTTCCTGGGATGGAATAGAACCGAGGAGGCGGTCAGGCCCCGAGACTAGAGGGGACTCACAATGGAGCCCAGAGAAAGTAGGGGGTAGAGTGGAATGGGAGAGGCTGATAGTATGATCCTAGGTGTCAAAGGAGAGAAAGGAAGTTGGGGGGGTGGCACACGCCTTTAATCCCAGTACTTGGGAGGCCAAGGTAGGAGGATCACCATGAGTTCAAGGCTGGAGAGAAGTGAATTCCAGGTCAGCCTGGGCTAGAGCGAGACCCTACCTTGAAAATCCAAAAAGAGATAAAGGGCCAGGAGTTAGAAACAAAAGGGATGGGGTAAGGTCTGACCTGTGGAAGTCCTGAATACAGTGGATCTGGCTGGTCGCATCCACAGTGAATGGGATGCCATCCAGCCCTCGGTGGCACACCACACAGGTGAAGCAGCCAGGGTGATAGGCCTTCCCCATAGCCCTCAATATCCGGTCCAGGATGGGTTCTGAGCACGTAGAACACTTCTCTAGGGTGGCCTGATGGGAAAGTGGACCAGAAGGTCAGTCAGCAAAGCCATGGCAGCCAGACCACCCATCAGTGTATGTAGCTCCCTAAAAGGATTCAGTGAAAGGTGGATTTTTTGTTTAAATATTCATTGTATATTTGCAAGTAGAGAGAGAAAGATCAAGAGGGGGAATGGACACACCAGGACTCTTGACACTACAAATGAAACTCCAGTCCCATGTGCCACCCGTGCACCTGGCTCCATGTGTATACTGGGGAATCAATCCCAGGATATTAGATGCAAGCAAGCACCTTTCAACCAGTCCTGAAAGGTAGATTTTTAAAACAATATTTTCTTTATTTATTTGCAAGCAGAGAGAGAGAGAGAGA